>JAEIGD010000193.1:0-119450 GCA_018903425.1 Zaprionus nigranus
AAAGAGTTCAACAACGTTGAGACGAAGCCCATACAATCATCAAGGCCCATGATCCAAATAACCCCTGAAGAGAAAGAACGAATCAAAATAATATCTCTCAACGCTCTGGAAAGTTTACATATTAACAACACGAAACGTTTAGCAGAATTGGAAACAGATAGCAACTACAACAAATGCTACGTCATCCTTCTCTTCGCTACCTTCACAATCGTGGCAGCGTTTTTATACTGTCGTAAACAAAAGCAAGAGAAGATTATTCTACAAGTGGCATCTCCCGAACCAATGAAAACCACCAGCAGAGTTAATCTCAACACCATACCATTCTTCTAACGAACGTCGCTTGAGGACAAGCTCGAAATAGAGGGGGAGGAGTTAACAACACGCTTTGCCAAAAGCTCATAAAGAAAAGCTTAGGTCAGCGTCTGCATTATTTCCTGCACGCGCCAACCTAAAGTAAACTAAATCGTAACCAAATTAATATTAACAGAGCATAGAACTGCAGTTGCAAAACAGTTCACACGCGCACCTGCAATTCCTACTAAATATTAGCCACAACAGGAAATGGCCAAGCAGTTCACACGGGCACATGCAATTCCTACGAAATATTGACAAAAACAGGAAATGGCCAAATTTATTAAGAAGTCATCAGCAGAACTGCAATTAACCAATTACAGCCGACTGCACAACTGACAAACCTAAAGCCAACCTAAAGTAAACTAAATCGTAACGAAATTAATATTAACAGAGCATTGAACTGCAGTTGCAAACCAAAACGCACCGGCGCCCCCCCCAACCCTAAAAAAATTAGCCACAACAGGAAATGGCCAAGCAGTTCACACGGGCACATGCAATTCCTACGAAATATTGACAACAACAGGAAATGGCCAAATTTATTAAGAAGTCATCAGCAGAACTGCAATTAACCAATTACAGCCGACTGCACAACTGACAAACTGTTGTCAAACTTTGATTCGTCGCTGCCACCGTCGCTGCCACCATCGCTGCCACCGCTGCACCAAATTCTGATTCACAAAAGGCTAGATTAGGGAACTAGAGTATAACTTCAATTTAGTCTTAACTTTGAATCCGATCAATAAAGTTATCAAAATAAATTTGTAAAATTTATTTTTTTATTTTCATTAATAAACAAATAAATTAACTTATATGTTAAAGTCAGAAAGTTGTATCTTTTATACAGCGCTTACAAATTGAATTCAAAAATTAAATTATTGATTTGTGGGGGCGGTATATAGGAACCTTCATCCCAAATTTGGTGTCTCTAGCTCTTATAATAGCTGAGATCTGTGTGTTCATCTGGTCATCCGGACATCCAGACAGACAGACATGGCTCAATCGACTCGGATAGTGATCCTGAGCAAGAATATATATACTTTGTGGGGTCTGCCACGCCCCCTTCTGCCTGTAACATACATTTGCACAAAGTTAGTGTACCCTTTTTTTGACCATTTTCAATGGTCGATGCTTATAACAAACAGGAGTGGCATAGTCATTATTTACGAAAAAAGCTCAAGCCGATCTTCTGAAGACCTTCACAATCAATTCATTTATTTAACATTTATATTAGTCAATTACAATTACAAAAAATTTTATAAATATTTATACAATTGTCACCGTTTTAGGTTTGTAAAAGAAGGCAGACACCGGCCAAAGTCCATTTACTATCACGTTCCTTACTTTTAAGTTAAAAGTCTATACAAATGTTGGTCCACGAAGTCTGAAAAAAAATATTTGCTTGTGATTAGTAGGCCAACAAAATGATTTTTGTTATTTGTCAAGATAATCAATTATCCAAATTTACTATTGTACATCGAACATATATATATATGCAATTTCATAAAAATCTGATCACTTTATCATATAGTTACCATAGGAAAAATCGGCAGAAACACAGTGAGAAAGACATTAAAAAACAGTCTAACGCTACAGTCAGGTGCTGACTATATAAGGCCATATATTATCATAGTAAAGTGTTTTACAGATATTAACACACCAGTTGTTTTAGTTAGTCTTATTTATTACATATATATTTGTAAAGTCAATCGTGTGTGATCATATAAAGTCTCTTAGAGGTTAAACTTATCGTATAGTCTTTTTGACGTTAGGTTTATCATAATTATTAATATTACATGAATTGTCGTTACACATGACATTCAATACAGGTAGTATGTTGAATACAAAGTTAAATGCATATTAGGAACCGACAACGCTCAGCTTCGCCATGCGGCTTCGTTTTCTTAATTTCCCGTTCTATCTGGCAACCTGGGCCATCATTCTTATTAGCCTATCCTCGTCGGCGCCACAGTGACAACATACGTACATATATATTGCAGTGTCTCACAGTTTTTTAAAATTTGGACACGCCCCTTCCCGCCTCTGTAAATCAGTAATAACTATTTAAAAACTACAATATTAGCTTAAAAACCAAAGTTGTATATCTTATATGACAAATACCTTGCCACGGGCGTTGTGAAAATTTCATTTAAATCGTACTATAAATAAGTGAGATATGATACGAATTAAACTCACTTTGAACATATACTTGTATACTTAAGCAGACCAAATTTACGCAAGCATACCGAAGTTCAAATCTAGCGTCGGACACACAGCATTTTATTAAACTTTTTATTTGCATTGTATGGTAACAGAATTGGTTCACAATGCTGCTTTGCCGATGGGCGAAGGGGTGAGGCAATGGCCGAGTGGTTAGAGTGGCGGACGGCTGCGAGAGAGTGCGTGAATTCAACTCCCGGTTAAAGCGGGTGCGCGGACTTTTTTTATTTTGTTTATTTATTTTATTCTCATAAACTAAAAGAATAGTTAGTCAAACAAATTAAATTATTTTATTTTGTCTGTTATGACTTTGCATGTTCAGTAAGATTCCAATCTTTTGCAATTAGAATGGTAGAAAATAACAGAGATCATAAGCCCTTATAAAGTTATGAATGTGCGAGTGGGATGCCCATACATACATGTCTGCATATCCACATGTACATATGTATTGGCGTCCCACTTCAACATACATTATTGCACGATTGTATATGCATAAATATGTACAATTAGTTTTGCAGTTGCTGTTGTGTACCGACGAAAGAAAACTAAGTTCTAATTACATATATTGCGTAACTAAAACTTAAAAATCGCCTACCGCCGCCGCCTCTTATTAATGTTTTTGAGTTTTTAATTTATTTAAAAAAATTATGACATACAAAAGAATTTCACATGTTAATCGCGGCAGCAATCGAACCTCGAACACACTCAATATCATTGGCCTTAAAGTCCGGGACATACTCCACTCAGCCACTAAACATCTATCGCAGCCGTCGAAAATGGCCAAACATTAGACAAAACCGCCAAAAAAATCAAAAAGAAGCACATGTAATGAAATTTGGTACGCGCTAGAAATGCATATGTTACATTGCACCTATTGCCTACGGTATACTTTGATAATCCATGGCCTTATACATTCAGCTACTGACTGTAGCGTTTGTATTTTTATTATTCATATTAAATGTTAAATAACATGATTTTGGTATGCTTATATGCAAGGTCGCTGAATCCGAATGCAGATTCAGACTTTCGGCATCAGTCTATCCTTCGATCTAATCTCAAAAAAACTGAAATTCCATCGAATATCTCCCAAAAGTTATAGAATTCTGATCTGAGTATGCGATATATGTTTTAACATGTATTTTGTCCTTCTAAGTCCGACTCTGAACCTTAACCTCAAAATTGATAAAATAAAATATAATATATGTATATAATAAATATATATAATAAATCAAAAATATTTTTGAAGCGCCAAAAAATAATGGTATTTTTAGACCTTATGAATCTGAATCCGATTTCAAAACCAGCCTATCATGTCTGAAAAACTTCCAAAGTTTTTAGTTTTATTGATAATGTTGGAGCCCGTCAATGTTAAAATTAGTAGATAAGATAGAATTTAAGAGAGCACATGAAGTGTCGTTAAGTTGAGACGATCGGCAAATGCCAACGTCTAATTCCGGGGAGTGCGGTCGGACTGTGACCCACTCTCACCTAAATGACTCTACTTTCCTTTGTGCACTGAAGCCAACTAAACGTTGAAACCGAACTCCGCGTCCTTTTATTTATAGTTAATATCGTTTCGTTTGTTTGATTTCTCTAAAAAAAGCTTAGGGAAATTTCATTGGCGCCCGATATATATTATATTGTCGGTTGTAGTTGGCTTCGCGCATCGTGTGTGTAAAATAAACATCGCCAAAGTGTATTTAACTGGATTGACGTTTTCGCCAAAGGAGGTCATCAACGTTGGAAGTTAAATGGAAGCTAGTCGTCGCTCTATGTCTATCGATTCTCTAGACAGCCTACAGGTATTTAGTATCAAAAATTGGGCAAGTCTTGGTGCTTGAAACGACGAAATTGTCGAAATAAATATAGGAGTACATAATCACATGTACTAAGTGCTCAAATTTTGATACTTATTGCGTGCAAGCTGTGTACTTGCATATGTATATACGTGTGTACGTGATTGCTTCTACACACATCGATACATTTGTATTTACATTGAAATTAATTACATATACATAGATGCACATATGAGCAACTAACCTCTACAACAAAAGAACATTAAATACAAAAGGCCATAATACGTTGCATTTGTGTTTTAATACTAACCTGCTTGCATAAATAATAAATAATAAAAAAACAAAAACGGAAACATTTACCTTAGCTAAAAACATAAAATTAGTTTTATATATTTATTAAATAATTGAGTGTATGCGTGTAAATGCAAATTGTCGCTGTTCGATCTTCGGTTAGCGTATATATTACATATTGACCGCTAACTTGGAACATCTGTGAATACATAATCTACATATGCACGTGCATGTTAGAGTTTGCATATTCACACATACAGTTGTTGTTGCGTTCGTTCACCTCGAATCTTCCTTTGGGCTCACATACTTTTGTTGTTTCGACTTCGCTTGCATTTCGCGCTTCTCGCATTTCGTCACCCCGCACCCCGCATATTCTATTGCTGTCGACAAACGTAGCACAGAAAACGTTTGATTTGATTTTCGTTTTCTCTTGTTTTTCCTTTCGTTTGTTTGATATACACACCACTTAGAGTGCGTGTGCATATATTCTCTTGTTGCATTGCACCCGCACCCCGCATTTTACATTTCTGCCTACAAACGTAGTTACAGCAAAAGTTTAGCCTCCCAATTTTCAGATCGCTTGGATCACTTTCGTTTGTTTGCTCACACAACGCATAGTTTGCGCGTGTGTGTGTATAAGCAAGTTAGATTTACATAGTCAGCGCCGTTGCGAGGGTAGCTCACAAGGTTTGTGAAAGTTATTCCCTTTTGATTTCTATAAGTGTTTTCTTTAGTCAACATGACTGAGACCGAAAAGACAAGTGAAAAGCCACAAATCAGCAAGACAAGTGCAAAATTACAATTGTGCTTGCAAAGATTTGACAAAGTTTGTGCTCATATTGCTCGTATGCAAACAGCAATTAAAGCAAAGACCATTTAGTCTGATAAAACAGAGTTAGCGTACCGATTAGAGCTTGTAGAAGGTTATATACAAAAGGCAATGGATCTACAGACTGATTTGGATTATTTAAGCCCTTAATGATTCTAGAGGGCCATTAGAGGACTTGTGTGTCGTCACAAGAGCGTTGTATATTAACGCATCTAACCCGACTTCAGGGCCAAGAAATGATCATGATTGCTCCGTAGTTGCGACCCACCGATCCCAGTTGCCGAAAATGCGTTTCAAAAATTTAGTGGCAAAAATTCGGAGTACAAAAATATCGCAGCCAACTGCAAGAGCCAGACAGACAATTCTGGAAAATGCTACAAGTGGGGCCTTCCTGGACACAAAGCCAAAGGATGCGAAAATGCACCCAACTGTCTTCTGTGGACGAAGGACACAATCTCCGGCAACCGTCAACAAGCAGACCATGTAACAGGCAGTTACAAATGCCCGGCATACAAGGAGGCCATTAAAAACTTTAAATGCTAAGGCTCCTCCAATTGAAACTTAACCATTGTAGAGCGGCGCAGGATCTCCTAGCCCAAACAGTGAGAGAACTTAATATAGATGTCTGCATTTTAAGTGAGCCCTATAGGAAAACCAGCCCTACAGGCACCAGCCAATACGCCATGAATTCCGCAGGAAATGCAGCCTTATGGATTTGCAAAGGAAACAACTTACAGCTGGAATCGGTAAGCCGGGAAGATGGCTTTGTGAGAGCAAAAATCGGAAACTTCTGGATTTACAGCTGCTACCTTGCCCCCAGCCTTCCGATGCAGAATTTTGAAAACATCCTGGAGAATATAGCCCAGGACGCTGGTGTGAGACACAACGTCGTAATAGCAGGAGACTTCAATGCATGGTCCGAGGAATGGGGATGCCCAACCACAAATGCGAGAGGCAGAGCCCCTGGAGCCGGACGCTGGTGTGAGACACAACGTCGTAATAGCAGGAGACTTCAATGCATGGTCCGAGGAATGGGGATGCCCAACCACAAATGCGAGAGGCAGAGCACTCCTGGAAGCCTTCGCAGCACTGAACATCGGACTGCTTAACACAGTCATTTAGTAGAGGTGGAATTGGATCAATTATCGACTTGACCTTCACTTCATGTGCACTCGCCAGGCAGGCAAAATGGTGCCTAAGCGAAGCCTACACTGCCAGCGACCACTTGGCCATTGTCGTCGAACTAGGCAATACCCGGTCTCCAAGGACCCGCTGCCAACCACAGACTGGCTATAAATCCGACACCCTGAGGAGGCATGATTTCGAAGCGGCTTTCAACCCTCCCCACTCATCATGCGACGCAAACTCGGCAGCGAATGGCTTAATAGGAGCACTGAAGGTTGCATGTAATAGCAGCATGGCGAAAAAAAAGGGGTTATAGAAGGCATCATGAATCTGTTTACTGGTGGACAGAGGATACAGCGAATACCAGGCGAGCCTGCATTGCTGCAAGAAGACAATATCAAAGAGCAAAGGGCAAACCTGAGCATCCAGCGCTACAAGCCGAGTACTCGATCTGTCGTAGGGTACTTAAAAAGGCAATCCGCACCAGCAAGCTAACCTGTTTCATGGCGCTGTGTGACGCTGCAGATAACGACATCTGGGGATTAGCGTACAAGGTGGCAATTAAGAGGCTAAAAGCTGCTAAGCCTGTTCCCGCAATGGAGGCGTACTTTTTGAAAGAGAAGATGAAATAGCAAATCACGAGAGCATCGCAAACGAAGAGGGTCATATGGAAGAAGAGAGCAGAATCAGCATCGATAATGTGATATATTCCTTCAACACCGCGGTAGAATGGGCAGAGGAAAATAACCTTACAAGCAATGAGATCTTGTTTTTGCGGAAAATTCGATTATCTTATTCTTAAAAGACTTAATTAATATTATTTTAACAATGTAATAAAATATAAAACTGTTTATTTATCTATAAATCACAAAACTGATTTTTCTTAAAACTTATACTCACTTTTTCTATATAAGCACCCTTTTCTAGATAAGAAACTTTTTTGAAAAAATTGGTTCAGATTAGTTGCTTGTATAGAATGCTCACTGTATATGTATATATACAATATATTGGAAAACAATTCATCTTGATAAATTTGTGGTGGCCCTGAAAAGGGCAGATTTGTTCAAGCTCTTGAAGCTGGTATTTTTTTTTTTTTTTTTTTTTTTGAAAAAAAAAAATCGCACTTATTTATAGTCCGATTTAAATGAAATTTTTACATAACACCCGTGGCAAGGTATATGTCATGTAAGATATACAACATTTGTTGTTGAGTTAATATAGTAGTTTTTAAATAGTTATTCCTGATTTATAGAGGCGGGAAGGGGCGTATCCAAATTTATTTTCATCTAAAAAATCACTGTTTGAGCGATCTTGCAATATATACGTATGTTGTCACAAAATTTTATGACTCCAGCTCTTATAATTTCTGAGATCCAAGTGTTCATACAGACTGATAGACGGACAGACGGTCAGACGGTCAGACTGACAGACGGATAGACAGGCATGGCTCAATAAACTCGGCTACTGATACTGATTCAGAATATATATAGTTTATGGGGTCGGAGATGCCTCCTTCTGCCTGTTACGCACATTTCCGTTCCGACAAACACAATAGACCATGAATTTTTTAAAATCCATGGCCTAACGAGAGCAACAATCGAGCGGCACTCGCCATTGGGATACCCTTCGACCTGTTTTCCGGTGTAGTTTAATTTATTAAGTCCATACATACATATGCATGCTTCAAAATTATTCCCGACAGATGGGGCCCGCGCTTTGCGCTCGCCTGCCTCCCTTGTTAGCTGACACAAGCATTAGCCAAGTGTCATACTTTTTTAAATAACTTCTGTGTTTATTGTCCGATCAGATTGTAATTTGGAGACTACGTAGATATTTCATTTAGCTTAGTATAAGTTAACAACACGCTTTGCCAAAAGCTCATAAAGAAAAGCTTAGGTCAGCGTCTGCATTATTTCCTGCACGCGCCAACCTAAAGTAAACTAAATCGTAACCAAATTAATATTAACAGAGCATTGAACTGCAGTTGCAAAACAGTTCACACGCGCACCTGCAATTCCTACTAAATATTAGCCACAACAGGAAATGGCCAAGCAGTTCACACGGGCACATGCAATTCCTACGAAATATTGACAACAACAGGAAATGGCCAAATTTATTAAGAAGTCATCAGCAGAACTGCAATTAACCAATTACAGCCGACTGCACAACTGACAAACTGTTGTCAAACTTTGATTCGTCGCTGCCACCGTCGCTGCCACCGTCGGTGCCACCATCGCTGCCATCAAATTCTGATTCACAAAAGGCCAGATTAGGGAACTAGAGTAGAACTTCAATTTAGTCTTAACTTTGAATCCGATCAATAAAGTTATCAAAATAAATTTGTAAAATTTATTTTTTTATTTTCATTAATAAACAAGTAAATTAACTGGCGCCCGAGCAGGGACCGGTTTATAACATAACAGAGCAAAAAGCCTCTAAGTGTTCGCGAATAAAAAGAGCAAAAAGCCTCTACGCTCGCGTCGTGACGAAAAAACAAAAAAGTGTAAGTCGCGAATAACCGTGTTCCGTTAAAAAAAAGGGAAGACTCCCATCCACAGTGGTGGCCCTAAAACAACGTAAAGGCAATTCATCGCCTACAAAGACCAACGCCGTGCAAGGCCCGTCCACACGGAACCTTCCGAAGGAAGTATCGCACCTGGATCCTTAGTAGATGCAGCAAACCGGACCAAATCCAGACGATCGGGAAGGATGGCAACAATAACCTACTTGTAAGATAGTTTTAAGAAAAATCTAAAGAAAATTCACAATTCAAATCAAACAAAACTTAAAAGAAGATTAGAAAATTAAGAATTCAAATCAAACAAAAACTTAAAAGAAAATTAACAATACAAATTAAGTAAATTTAAAAAATATATACATAAGAAAGTGAAAGTGAAGTGATCAACCAAAGTAAATAACACACCGTAAAAATATAAACGATTAACTGACTACAGAGTATTGTAGTATAACAATTTCCAACTTTGCGATTCCCTACGAGGACCCTCCAAAGTAGAAGGAAGAAACCAGCTACTGGTTTTCAAACATATTAAAATTTTCCTTTGTGACCAAAATATTTCGGAATTTTGTTGAATCACTTTCACTGGAACAAACACGCGAACAAACACTTACGATTTCTATTTTTATAAGCCTGAATTAATACGACATATTCTACATTTTTCAAATTTCCATACCATCAATGGCAAATCCTAATAACTTAATTAGACCCCCATTCTTTCAGTAAGCCAGCCAGAACAAAATAGAGTCAATATGAACCAACAAGAACTTAACGCACACATTGGTAGAATAGTTTCAGAAGCTATCGCTTCTCAGGTTCCCCCAATTAATCAGACAACAAAATAACCCGAATAGTGACTTCTTAGATGTACCAAACCAAATAATTCAGCCTCAACATCGGGGAAATCTTAACGATTTAAATAAAAGCATCCGAGAGTTCTCAGGCGACCGCGGAGAGTTTAGTTCGTGGAAAAAGGACGTAGATAGAATCATAGAGAACTACGCGGCACTACAAGGCACTGCTAAATATTTCGGTATAATACATACCATAAGAAACAAAATTGTTGGCAATGCCGACACAGCCTTAGAATCCTATAACGTTCCACTAGACTGGAATGCTATTTCAAAGTGCTTAACAATGCATTACGCAGATAAGCGCGATTTGAGCACATTAGAGTACCAATTGACAACCATTACTCAGGGTGTCAATCAAACAGTAGAGGAATTCCATCAGGTAGTTTACCGTCACCTGTCCTTACTACTGAATAAAGTTGGTTGTATGGAATTATCTCGCGAGTCAGAACAAATGATGACTAAGCTTTACAGAGATAAAGCTCTAGACACTTTTATTCGTGGATTGAGAGGAGACCTACCTCACCTTCTTGGAATGAAAGAGCCTGAAGATCTACCTCAAGCTTTGCATCTATGTTTGAAAATCGAGAACCAAACATATCGATCAAACTATGCTACAGGGAAAATTCAATCTGCGGTCTTCCGACCAAACCAAAAACCAATACCAATGCCTAGAACTCAATACTTGAATAACTCGACTCCCCGACCACCTCAAAACACGCCTCAAAGAGCACCAATTGCTCAACAATATAGCAGACCAATGCACAACATGACATTCTTTAGCAACCAAGCACCAATACAACAACCGTACGTACAACAACCATACGCACAGCAACTATACGCAAGACAACCGTTCACACCAAATCCAACTTTCGTACCGAATCGCCCCACGGCACCAAAACCGCTGCCCCGTCCTGAGCCTATGGACGTGGACCCCAGCATCCGCACAAGACAAGTGAACTATATGAATAGACCGCCGAACTTTGAAATGGGTAAACGACCAGAAAACCCCATTCCCCCTGTTCCACAGGATGACACACGACAACGTACTTTCAATATAGAAAGTAATGAACAAAATAATGACACTACTACACTTAGTAGCAATGACCAGAACACAGAAAACGAACAAACAGAATATGAACAGTTAGCGTACAGCCAAACAGACTCAAACGAATACCGACAAACGTTAGACGAATACCAAGAACAATACGAGTACTGTTACGGGACCGATGTTGGACAAGAACAATACGCTGACCTCCATTTTTTAGAGTAAATAGCTCCTCTTTACCTTATTTTGAGGTGAACGTAGGAGGAGAAGTTTTGAGAATACTTATTGATACGGGATCTAATAGAAACTATATTAAACCTAGTTTAGTTAGTAACCCCGCTCCAATCGAGAAACCATTTCAAGCCGTTACAGTTGGAGGTAACGTTAAAATTACACACTATAAAATGGCACACCTATTTAATATCCGAGATGTGCGTATTAAATTTTTTTCTTTTGCCGACATTAAAATCTTTCGATGCCATTCTCGGCAATGACACTTAAAAAGAACTTAAAGCAGTAATTGACACACATTCGAACTATATGATCATTAAGGACAACGTAAAAGTAATTATCAAAAAAAAAAAATACCACTCAATTAATAATATTTGCCCCCGTACAGACCATTTGTCCGATCAACAAAAAAATAATTTAGAATATTTACTTAAAAACTTTCCCAACTTATTCTCAAAACCAGACGAAAAATTGACGTACACTACTAACGTGACAGCAGAAATACGCACGAACAATGAAACACCTGTATATTCTAAATTCTACCAATATCCCATGTCTCTTAAAGATGAGGTTAATAAACAGATTTCAGAACTATTAGCAAATGGTATAATACGACCATCTCGCTCTCCGTACAATTCACCTGTGTGGATTGTTCCCAAGAAGCTAGACGCTTCAAACGAAAAGAAATACAGAATGGTAATAGATTATAGGAAATTAAACAAAGTAACAATAGCTGATAAATACCCTATCCCCGAGATAAATGAAGTGCTTGCCCAATTGGCCAACAACAAACTTTTTTCCGTTCTCGACTTAAAAAGCGGATTTCATCAAATAAAACTAAAGTCCTCAGATATAGAAAAAAACCGAATTCTCTATAAATAATGCCAAATATGAGTTCACACGCCTTCCTTTCGGTCTTAAAAAATGTTCCATCCATTTCCAACGAGCACTAGACGATATACTACGTGAACATATAGGGAAAATTTGTTATATCTATATTGATGATATAATTGTTTTTAGCCAAGATGAAAAATCTCATCTTGAAAACTTGAATACCATATTTGATACCCTATATACAGCAAATATTAAATGTCAACTCGATAAATGCGAGTTTCTCAAGAGTAAAGTTGAATTTCTAGGTTTCGTAATATCCGATAAAGGTATTGAAACCAACCCTGACAAAGTCTCGGCAAAAGCTAATTTTCCTACCCCGAGGGCAATAAGAGAACTCAGATCATTTTTAGGCTTATCAGGATACTATAGGAGATTTATAAGGGATTATGCAAAACTTGCTAAACCACTCACCATACTGTTAAGAGGTGAAGATGGACATGTAAGCAAGAAAGCAGCACTAACTAAAGCAATAAGCTTTAACCAAGAAGTCATAGATGCATTTAGGAAACTAAAAAATTCGTTTATATCACAAGATGTGATACTTAAATACCCCGATTTTAAAAAAGAATTCCACCTCACCACCGATGCATCAAACTATGCCATTGGTGCAGTTCTCTCACAGAACAGTCAACCTATCTCATTCATCTCACGAACCCTCTCCAAAGCTGAAGAAAATTATGCAGCTAACGAGAAAGAGATGTTGGCCATTATATGGGCCCTTAAAGCGTTACGTAACTATCTATACGGTAAAGCCAAAGTGAAAATATTCACTGATCACCAACCGCTTACACACTTATTGAGTAGTAGGAATGGCAACGCTAGAATTAAAAGATGGAAATCTCACTTAGAAGAATACGACTACGAGTTACTCTACAAACCAGGAAAAGACAATGTAGTAGCAGATGCATTGTCTCGCATTTCAAATTTAACTCAGATAAACTCAGTATCCACTCAACATAGCGACGAGAGTTCAAGCCATAACCTCATCCCTAGTATAGAAGTACCCATTAACGCTCTTAAAAATCAAATCTTCATCCATAAAGCAAACAGCAACGACTACAAATTTATCATACCTTTTCATATGTTTCATAGACATGACATATACTTACAAACTTACGAACTTGACGAACTTATACTAATACTTCGGAAATACCTTAACCCATCTGTTATTAACGGAATACAAACTTCTGAAGATATCCTGGGAAAAATACAATCAATATACCCAGATAACTTTAGTACAATTAAAATTCGCTTTACTCAAAGTAAAGTTACCGACCTCACTAATGAATCAGGGCAAGAAGAAGAGATACTTAAAGTCCACAATAGAGCCCATAGAAATGCTACGGAAAACAAAATTCAATTGTCCGAAAAATTTTAAATTCCCCAAATGAAGAAAAAAATAGAAAATTTGGTAAAACAATGCAAAATTTGCAAGGAAGAAAAATACGATAGACATCCGACTAACCCCGTTTTAGAGCAAACTCCTATTCCGGAATACCCCGGACAAATTATCCACATCGATATCTATTCTACGGAAAAGAAATTAGTTCTAACCGCCATACACAAATTAGGGCAGGCCAAAATAATAAAGTCCAAAGCAATAGAAGACATAAGAAACCCTCTTAGAGAGATTATTTTCTACTATGGCGTCCCCAAATATATTGTCATGGACAACGAAAAGTCTTTAAATTCACATTCCATAACTTTTATGCTCAAAGACCAACTCAATATAGATATTTTTTCAAGCACCACCCCACAAAAGCACTGTAAACGGTCAGGTCGAAAGATTCCATTCGACACACTCTGAAATAATGAGATGTATCAAGAAAGATGGAACTCACAGAAACTTTCCAGAATTCCTAGAAAGAGCAGTGTACGAATATAACTACACTATTCATTCCGTAACAAAGAAAAGACCACTTGAAGTGTTCTTTGGTAGAACAGTATCAACTAACCCCGAAGCCTACGAACAAACCAGACTTGACAACATAGACAGACTAATAGACAAACAGAAAAAGGACCTCGAATACCATAACCAGAAACGTAACGAATTAAAAAACTACAACGTAGGTGACGAAATTTATGTTAAGATAAACACACGACTTGGTTCTAAATTATCAGCAAGATATAAAAAAGAAATAGTTAAAGAAAACAAGAATACTACAGTTATAACAGAATCAGGAAAGAAAATACACAAAAGTAACATCCGTAATGATTAAATTTATTTTATTCTTTTAGGGCATTAATGTTATGCACCATAACAATAGTGCATGGACTTCTAGACATTACCAACTATACCGACGTACAGACTGCAGTAATAAATAAAGGATTAGGGAAAATCCAAACATCCACCACAAGAATAATTCATGTTATAGATATCAACCACATTACAAACACCTTAAATACCTTAGCTTCATACGTAGATAACGAACTAAAACATTCAAACAGTTACCACACTATAAAACACAAATTGGTTCAAACATTCTCTATTCTCCAAACATTATCCCCCACACTACATAGTAGAAACACTAGAGCAATCAATTTAATAGGAACCGCATGGAAGTACATTGCTGGTACTCCAGACCACGACGACTTAATTTTGCTCCAAGATAATATGAACGATCTAATTAACAATAGCAACAAACAAATTTTAATTAACAATCAATTTCAAGAAAGACTAAATCAGATAATTAAATTTACTAATTCTTTATCAAACTCTATCAGAAAAGACAGCTATGTTAACACTAAAATAACTTTTAACTTGCAAAATCAAATCAGGCTCGTCAAAGAAGAAATC
Source organism: Zaprionus nigranus (assembly GCA_018903425.1). Taxonomy (NCBI): domain Eukaryota; kingdom Metazoa; phylum Arthropoda; class Insecta; order Diptera; family Drosophilidae; genus Zaprionus; species Zaprionus nigranus. The sequence goes on from JAEIGD010000193.1 coordinate 14,949, forward strand.
ATAAATGTTAAGTACGCCATTCAATGGGCTAAGCTAAATGTAATAAATACATTCCTATTAAATGAAAAAGAAATAATTGAAATTGATAAAATATTCAAAGAAAGTATAATATGCCACTACTATCCATAGAAGAAATGTTAGAATTTTCCGATGTAACTATATTAAATAACAAAACAACAATTTTATATATAATTAAAGTCCCAAATTTAGAAAAAACTATATACGAAAACACACTTATCAAGCCCATTATCAAAAAGAACACAATTGTTAACATAAAATTTCAAGAAATATTTTTTAATAACGGAAATATGTTTGGCATAAATAATAAATGTAAAACTTATCATAAGATTAAAATTTGTAACAAGAATAATATTGTAAACATTAGCAATAGTACTTGTCTACCTAAGCTTCTGATAGGAGAGAAAGAGTTATGTGAATTCAGCAATGCAGACCACATCGAAACAATAGAGGAAATAAGCAGCGGTCTTATCATGGTTAACAACTACAATGGCACACTAGAGTGGAACAACAAAACGCAGAAACTGGAAGGAACATACGTCATTCACTTCTTCAACGAGACACTCACCATCAATGGAAAAGAGTTCAACAACGTTGAGACGAAGCCCATACAATCATCAAGGCCCATGATCCAAATAACCCCTGAAGAGAAAGAACGAATCAAAATAATATCTCTCAACGCTCTGGAAAGTTTACATATTAACAACACGAAACGTTTAGCAGAATTGGAAACAGATAGCAACTACAACAAATGCTACGTCATCCTTCTCTTCGCTACCTTCACAATCGTGGCAGCGTTTTTATACTGTCGTAAACAAAAGCAAGAGAAGATTATTCTACAAGTGGCATCTCCCGAACCAATGAAAACCACCAGCAGAGTTAATCTCAACACCATACCATTCTTCTAACGAACGTCGCTTGAGGACAAGCCCGAAATAGAGGGGGAGGAGTTAACAACACGCTTTGCCAAAAGCTCATAAAGAAAAGCTTAGGTCAGCGTCTGCATTATTTCCTGCACGCGCCAACCTAAAGTAAACTAAATCGTAACCAAATTAATATTAACAGAGCATTGAACTGCAGTTGCAAAACAGTTCACACGCGCACCTGCAATTCCTACTAAATATTAGCCACAACAGGAAATGGCCAAGCAGTTCACACGGGCACATGCAATTCCTACGAAATATTGACAAAAACAGGAAATGGCCAAATTTATTAAGAAGTCATCAGCAGAACTGCAATTAACCAATTACAGCCGACTGCACAACTGACAAACCTAAAGCCAACCTAAAGTAAACTAAATCGTAACGAAATTAATATTAACAGAGCATTGAACTGCAGTTGCAAAACAGTTCACACGCGCACCTGCAATTCCTACTAAATATTAGCCACAACAGGAAATGGCCAAGCAGTTCACACGGGCACATGCAATTCCTACGAAATATTGCATGGCAAAGCCCTATAATTCCATGGCCAGCGTTCCACGGCACTGCTACGAAATATTGACAACAACAGGAAATGGCCAAATTTATTAAGAAGTCATCAGCAGAACTGCAATTAACCAATTACAGCCGACTGCACAACTGACAAACTGTTGTCAAACTTTGATTCGTCGCTGCCACCGTCGCTGCCACCATCGCTGCCACCGCTGCACCAAATTCTGATTCACAAAAGGCTAGATTAGGGAACTAGAGTATAACTTCAATTTAGTCTTAACTTTGAATCCGATCAATAAAGTTATCAAAATAAATTTGTAAAATTTATTTTTTATTTTCATTAATAAACAAATAAATTAACTGGCGCCCGAGCAGGGACCGGTTTATAACATAACAGAGCAAAAAGCCTCTAAGTGTTCGCGAATAAAAGAGCAAAAAGCCTCTACGTTCGCGTCGTGACGAAAAACAAAAAGTGTAAGTCGCGAATAACCGTGTTCCGTTAAAAAAGGGAAGATTCCCATCCACAGTGGTGGCCCTAAAACAACGTAAAGGCAATTCATCGCCTACAAAGACCAACGCCGTGCAAGGCCCGTCCCCACGGAACCTTCCGAAGGAAGTATCGCACCTGGATCCTTAGTAGATGCAGCAAACCGGACCAAATCCAGACGATCGACACACTCTGAAAAAATGAGAGGTATTAAAAAAAAGGGAGACCCCAAAAACCCAAAAATTCCAAAAAGAGGAAGGGGAGAAAATAAATACACTATTCATTCCCTTACAAAAAAAAAAAAAAAAAAATGTTTCTTGTTGTGGGGGGGAACAAACCCCACCCCCCCCCCCAACAAAAAAAACACGACAAACAAAACCAAAAAAAAAAAAAAAAAAAAAAAAAAACACCAACACCACAACCCCAAAAAAAAAAAATTAAAAAAAAAAAAAAACCTGGGGGGAGAAATTTTAATTTAAAAAAAAAAAAAAATTGTTTTTTATTTTCAAAAAAAAAAAAAAAAAAAAAAATAAAAAAAAAAAAAAAAACCAAAAAAACAAAAAAAAAAAAAAAAAAAAAAAAAAAAAAAAACCACAAAAATAAATTAATTTTTTTTTTTTTTTTTGGGGGTTGTGTACCATAACAAAAGAGCCGGGGATTGGGGGTATTTTCCCCCCAACAAAGCGGACAAAAGGGGGGAAAAATAAAAAAAAAATGAAAAAAAAACCAGGCCACAACCAAAAAATAATTTTTTAAAAATGTGACGCCGCATTTGAGCGACGCCTCATAATTAGTATCCTTATTTTGTATTATCTAAGTATTATTAATTTAAAGTCGCATTGGAGCGACGACGAATTGTCAGTATTATTAAATAAATATGTAAGCTACATCTAAGCCCAATATACCCGACTAGCAGTTCCTGAGTAGGGTAGCATAGCAAAAGACAGGGGCATAGGCAGGGACAAGGAAAACGGGGACATAGCATAGAAAACACTCGACAGTCGACGCCCATGCCCAGCGCACAAACTAAAGTTGCGGTACCGCGGTACCCAGACCGCGAACACATAGCGGTGTCTCGCACATTTTTGCACGACCAGCAACAACAAAGCAGCGAAAACCGCGTGCACAACCAACGGCATACGCAACGGCACCGCGACGAGATTTTGTGCAGCGGCGCCAGCCAACGGCACCGCGACGAAATTTCGGGCAGCGGCGCCAGACAAACGGCGACGCTAGGCGAACGACGCTAAGCTAGCAGCGACGCACAGCCCGCAGCGACGCTCAGCCAGCAGCGACGCGCCGCCGGCAGCGAAAGCTAGACCAATAGCAACATCGACATGAAAAAAAAACAAACGCTACAGTCAGGAGCTGACTGTATAAGGCCATGGATTATCATAGACAATAGGTATAGGTATGCACTTCTAGCGTACCAAATTTCATTACAGTTGTTTCTTCTTGATTTTAATTTTTTTGACTGTAACTTTTCTTTTAGTTTATTAGAATAAAAAAAAAAAAAAAAAAAAAAAAATAAAAAAAAATACGAAAATTCGCACCCGCCTCAACCGGGAGTTGAACGCACGCACTCTCGCGCAGCCGTCCGCCACTCTAACCACGCTCAGCCAGACAGACGAGAACGGACAGCGGAACAGACGGATTCAGACAGACATGGCAAAAGTGCGAAAGACGCCGTGCAGGCGGCGAAATGCACAGCAGAGCCACCGCTGCCAAGCACGATCGGCCGTGCAGGCAGCGGCGCCAGCAGCGGCAGAGCTACAGGCAGCGAGGCGCGGGCAGCGAAATGCGTGCTGCCAAAATTAGGGCAAGGGCAGTCGATCGAGTATAGTCAGTGTGAAAAGAAGCAAAAGCTCTCCCACGTGGGATAAAATAAACCAGTGAAAATCAAAAGTACCCAGTGCCCAAAGGACAAATAAGGACGACGACCATGAATCCTGTAGCAGGAGAGTCCAGGTGAGCGGGATAATTAGATAAATAGAAACGTAGTAGACTAGCTTACGTAGATGGTGCGAGTAGGCAGGTAGACAGAATTTAAATCTAAAATAAACAACTAAAAGCAACAATAAACGCGATATGTCCTTAATAATAAACAAACACAACCCGCAGTGATCATTTAAACATACCCTGGAAAACAAAAGACCCCTCTAGTGCAGTGTGAGTGTGCAGTCGCAGAGTGGCGCTGCCTGGCAAGTCGGTGCTCCGCTGGCCGGCAGACGGCTCTGAGTGTACACGCACACACACACCGTGTACGTGTGTGCGTCAGTGTGAGTGTACAGTCGCAGAGTGGCGCTGCCTGGCAAGTCGGTGCTCCTCTGGCCAGCAGACGGCTCTGAGCGTACACGCACACACACACCGTGTACGTGCGTGCGTCAGTGTGAGTGTACAGTCGCAGAGTGGTGCTGCCTGGCAAGTCGGTGCTCCGCTGGCCAGCAGACGGCTCTGAGCGTGCACGCATACACACACCGTGTACGTGTGTGCGTCAGTGTGAGTGTACAGTCGCAGAGTGGCGCTGCCTGGCAAGTCGGTGCTCCGCTGGCCAGCAGACGGCTCTGAGCGTACACGCACACACACCGTGTACGTGTGTGCGTCAGTGTGAGTGTACAGCCGCAGAGTGGTGCTGCCTGGCAAGTCGGTGCTCCGCTGGCCAACAGACGGCTCTGAGCGTACACACACATACACACCGTGTACGTGCGTGCGTTTGTGTGAGTGTGCAGTCGCAGAGTGGTGCTGCCTGGCAAGTCGGTGCTCCGCTGGCCAGCAAGCGACTCTGAGCGTACACACACACACACACACCGTGTCGTGAGCAAGCGTTGGTGACAAGTGGGTGCGTGAGCGTGTGCTTCAACGGGTTGCGGCGTGGTGCAATACACCGCCGGGCGACACGTGAGAGTACAGGTGAAAATACCCACGGCCGCGTGCGTTTCCTCACGACGAGCAGGCACGCGTGACACGCGACACGTGCCCGTAAAAGCCCCTGACAGACCACGTGGTGGTAAGACCCATGTAGGGGCCCACATTCCCAGGGAGTACACGTGTGTAACACAGACCACGTGTGACCATATACCCTGTAATACCCTAGTAGGGTATGTCCGACTATAGATCTCTCTCATACTAAAAGTCATAATAGTCCATAGTTTTACATAAATGTTCTGTAAAGACCCTGGCGGGACTGAGATATGTACCCCAGCCGTAGAAAACATCCTTACAGATGGCGCCCGAGCAGGGACTACTATGACTAGATATTTAGTTTTGAGAATTTTTAACATCTTTTCGTGGATTAAAGCCCCACAGAGCTAATTCATACAGGGTATAGTAGGAGAGCACGAGGCCAATTTAGGCAGACGAGGCATAGTTTTCCATAGATAGTCGTAGGACACGTTCTACATATGTCTACGACTACTACGCACATTGACGTGTGCGAAAATCTTGACCTTCTGATCTATATATTCCACTGCTTGACCTTTTCTCCTTGCGCCGGCCCAGCCTGAGCGACGATATCGCTCAGACGACTTATATAAGACTCGGTACCGTACACCGAGGTAGCCAGTCGCGTCCAGAACTTCGAGGAGTCAACATCGACAACGTTGACTAATATCGTAATACCCTGTACATCCTTCGGGAGAAAGAAACAATTTCTCTACGAGAAAATATATCGCTGATCCTGCCAGTTAAAAACCATTTTTCCTTTTCGGTGAAAATTTATAAAATACTCAGTCGCGTCCAGAACCTCGTGTGGTCAACATCGACAACGTTGACCAACATTATAATACCCTGTGAAATATTTTTTAAAGAAAAAAAAATAAAACATTTATTTTTTCTCGGTGAAAATTTATAAAAAACTCTCAGTCGCGTCTGGAACCTCGTGTAGTCAACATCGACAACGTTGACCAACATAATAATACCCTGTGAACTTTTTTTTTTCTGTGAAAATTTTATAAATCGAGTCGCGTCTGGAACCCCATGTAGTCAACATCGACAACGTTGACCATCGGGACAATAAAACAAACAACCTTCCTGGATTTTTACTATCGCGAGAACATTTTTTCTCCAGTGTGCGCAAATAATTCGTGATCGAGACACTTTTTACCACGGGTAAACAAAACTAAACATTAAATAGAACCGAGTCGCGAGTAGTCAACGACGTTGACAGACTATAATACCCTGTGATTTCTGTTTGTGAACGAGCTCTCATTAATCAGTGTCTCCAAGCGACCGTTCTTTGTGAAACGGGCAAAAGAAAACATTTAAGTGACACACGGCGTACATACCTCGCGAACCATTTTCGACTTTCCTCACCGCCGCCGAGAAAGTGGAACAAACGAACTCGCCCAACATGGGATCACGTTGGATCGCGTTCCGAAGGAAGAGCGAGCTACAGCTCATCCTCAAGGAATTCGGCCTGGACACGAACGGTACGGTAGAGGAGATGCGGAGCCGCCTAGCAACCTTCATCAATCAAGGGGATCTATCGAAGGAACAGCTGCAGCGAATCATGGAGCTAGAGGCCAGTTTCGGAAATGCAGTCACACCGGAGCCGAAACAACAGGGAGCAGGCTCACGCGACCCTCGCCGGCGCCGATGGAAGACGACGCCGAGATCGTCATCCCCATACCAAGCCTGGAAGTTCGACGGGCAGCGAGTCCTTCGAGGAGCAGTACTACCCGACACGTCTCACCCGCTCCAGCGCCCAGTACGACACTTCCAGCCGGCAGTAGGACCAGCGAACCGAGCCATCGATGGATAGCCCCATACGAACTGGCCGACCGAGTGCGGAAATGGGGCGTAGCCTTCAATGGTGACGCTACAGATCCGTGGGGGTTCATCGAGCAGCTGGAGGAGAAGGCAGCACGGTGCAACATCGACCCACAACAGTTACCACAAGCGGTAGCAGACGTGTTAACGGGCCAAGCGGAAGATTGGTTCAGGGTCAACACCCTCTATAAAGTCACCTGGGAGGAGTTCAAGCAGGAGTTTTTAGAGTTCTTCCTCCCCCCGCGCTATTTGCAACGTTTGGAGGACGAGATTCGGAGCCGCACCCAACGCCGAGGTGAGCGATTCCGGGATTACGCCCTGGCATTGCGGCTGATGATGCGACGGGTTAAATACACCCAGGAACAGGAGCTGGATAGGATCTACGACAACATGATGCCAGAGTACCAGCTCTTCACCCGCCGTCACGAGTTCCAAACACTGGCTCAGCTGAGCAAACTGGTGACCACGTACGAGACCACGAAGGAGCTGCAACGCCAAACGGCGAGCCAAGCCGATCGACGACGAGAGAACCCGAAGCCATCGAACCTGCCAACGACGAACCACGTGCCACCGACACCACTGACTCCCACAGCAGCGACAGCCACTCCACACACACCACCCGCAGGAGTAACCAAGGGCGACCTGCAGCGCGTGTGCCGCGTGCTCAGCCTGGACACCTACAGGCGGACTGCCGTAACAGCCGCGTGTTGTTCTGCTGGGACTGCGGCCGACACGGCGTGCGCACAGTGGAGTGCTGCCGACGAACTACGTCGGGAAATGCTGCGCGTCTTCAACCGACGGGGGAACAACTTGGAGACGCCGCACCGCAGTTCCCAGGAATAGCACCTCTGAGGTGTGGGGGTGGACGTGTCATCGCGAATGTTCGCATCGAGGGAACGATAACGGACGCCACGATCGACACGGGAGCCACACGCAGCTTCGTCAGCGAGCGTATGGCGGCCAAGCTGAGTACACCGGAGAACGAGCGAGCGGCCCTGATCCGGATCAAGCTGGCGGATGGATCATCACGAGCCGTGACGCGAGCTTTGCGGGTGAGGATTCAACTGGGAGAGAGAGAGACGACAATACCCATGCTGGTACTGCCCGTCATCCTAGACGACGTGATCCTGGGGATGGACTTCCTGTGCGGCATCGAGGCAACTCTCAGGTGCGGCCGAGCGAAGTTACGCTTGCAAAGCACGCCCGAAGAGACAGCACCGACGCCCGAGGAGATAGCGCCGACGCCCGTGGGGATAGCACCAACGCCCGAGGAGACAGCGCCGACGCCCGGGGCCCCTCACCAACCGACGGAGGACACGGCGACCCCGGACAACAACCACACCATGGGTTTACCGCCGATTTGTCCCGTCGCACGGCAGAGGAACCCGTTTAGGCAGCCCAGGACACGAGAAGACACCGAGGGACAGCCAAGGATACTGGAGACCCCGCAGCGAGGCACCGAGCATCGGCGAAGCGCGGAGGAATCACCAGCAAGGACACCAGCAGAGTCATTACTACGAGACGCGGGAAACCAGGGGACCACGGGAGCCCCGACCAAGCGGAGACGCCGTGGAAGACGGCCCAAGACCAGCCACGCCGCCTTGCGGGGCGTCGAGACTCAGGAAACGAGGCAGGCTGTGGACGAAGAACAGGTGGAGGCCTTTCTACAGTCCGAGCTAGCCCAGTTCGACGGACTGATGGGGGTGTCACCCATTGCGGAGCACACCATCACCATGCGGGATGAGTACCCCATCAAGCAGAGGTACTACCCGAAGAATCCGGCCATGCAGAAGATCATCAACGATCAAGTTGATGAGCTTCTGCGAGATGGTAGAATCGAGCCGTCCAGGAGCCCTTACAGTGCGCCGATTGTACTCGTTGGGAAGAAGACGGGGGAGATGCGGATGTGTGTGGATTATCGCCAACTCAACGCGAAATCCATTCCGGACGCCTACCCGTTGCCACGGATCAACCACATCCTGGAGAAGCTCAAAGACGCGAAGTACATATCGTCGCTGGACTTGAAGAGCGGGTATTGGCAGATACCTATGGCCCGGAGTAGCAAGGAGTACACCGCGTTTACCGTGCCTGGCAGAGGCCTCTTCCACTGGAAGGTGATGCCATTCGGACTGCATTCGGCCCCGGCTACGTTTCAGCGGGCGTTGGATGGAGTCATCGGACCGGACATGGAACCGCACGCGTTTGCGTACCTCGACGATATCATCGTAGTAGGACGCACCCTCCAAGAACACCTGGATAACCTACGAGAGGTGTTCCGGAGGCTTCGGAACGCGAACTTGCGCCTGAATAAGGCCAAGTGCAGCTTCTTCCAGAGGAGCATCGTTTACCTGGGACACCAGGTCAGCGAAGGTGGCATCCACACCGACCCCAGCAAGATCGCCGCGATAAAGGAGCTCCAACCGCCAACGACTGTCAGGGAGTTGCGGAGATGCTTAGGCATCGTTTCGTGGTATCGGAGGTTTGTGCCAAACTTCGCCACCCTGGTACAACCCATGTCGTCGCTACTGAAGAAGGGCCAGCGATGGGTTTGGAGTAAGGAACAGCAGCTAGCGTTCGAGGCACTCAAGACCAGCCTTACGCAAGCACCAGTCTTAGCCTGCCCAGATTTTGCCGAGCGCTTCACCCTCCAAACAGATGCGAGCGACATTGGACTAGGGGCAGTGCTGACACAACAGATCCAGGGAACGGAGCGTGTCATCGCATATGCAAGCCGCCGCCTCTCAGCAGCCGAAAGCCGTTATTCGACTACGGAGAAGGAGTGCCTGGCCATTGTGTGGGCGATAAGGAAGCTGCGGTGCTACCTCGAAGGTTATGAATTCGACGTCGTCACGGACCACTTAGCGTTAAAGTGGCTAAATAGCATCGAGAACCCGACTGGAAGGATTGCGCGCTGGGCGTTAGAGCTACAACAGTTCCGCTTCAACGTGCATTACCGCCGTGGGGACCAAAACATCGTAGCCGACGCCCTGTCCAGACAGCCCCTGGAGACTCTGCAACAAGTCACTCAGGAGAACCCACCGTGCGCATGGACAACCCGAATGCTGGAACTGACAAAAAGGGAACCCGAGAAGTATCCAGAATACCTGAGGGAGAACGACCAACTCTATCGACGAGGAGGATTTCGGCCGGACGACGAAGATTACACGCCTTGGAAGTTGTGCGTACCAAAACCACAACGCCAACGGGTGCTTCAAGAGTGCCACGACCAGCCCGCAGCCGGACATCAGGGAGTACGGAAGACCCTAAACCGGATTCGTCAACGCTACTTCTGGCCAGGCCTATTCCGGGACGTAGTACGTTACGTACGGAAGTGCGGGACCTGCCAGAGATTCAAGATAAGCCAACTAAAGCCGCCTGGACAGATGCATACCCGGCAGGTGCACACGCCATTCGACGTACTCTGTGCAGACTTCGTAGGACCACTCCCGCGTTCTACCCACGGGAATACCATGCTACTGGTATTCTTCGACGCCTTTTCCAAGTGGGTGGAGCTGGTGCCCTTGCGTAAAGCAACGGCAACACACCTGATGCGCTCGTTCAGAGAAAGAATTCTGGCCAGGTTTGGGAGTACCGAAGATGCTAGTCTGCGACAACGGGACGCAGTTCACGAGCCGAGCCTTCGCCACGTTCTGCAAACAACTGGGCATGACGCTGCAGCATACCGCGCCGTACACCCCGCAGCAGAACCCCACGGAGAGGGTAAACAGGACCGTGAAGACCATGGTGGCACAGTATCTGGACGACCAGCAGCGAACGTGGGATGAACGCCTCCCTGAGATTAGCCTGGCGATCAACACCAGCGCCTCAGACACAACTGGATTCAGCCCAGCCTATCTTATCCAAGGGCGCGAGCCTCGGTTGCCGGGAGCCCTCTACGAGGAGGTGACTCCTGTGATAAGGGCGGAATCACGTTTGCCTGAGGAGAAGGAGCGACACCTGCAGGAGGTCTTCAAGATCGTCATCGGGAATGCAGAGCAAGCAAGCGCGGACCAGGGGAAACACTATAATTTACGCCGCCGAGAGTGGAAACCGGCCATCGGCGACTTCGTCCTGCTGAGACAACATCATTTGTCGAAGGCCGCCGATGGATTCGCTGCCAAGTTAGCACCCCGCTACGATGGACCTTACCGGGTCGTGGGTTACATCTCGCCCACGATCCTACGCCTCCAAGACGTCAAATCCAAGAAGAGGCGCAGCGCAGGACTGGCCGATCTGAAGATATTCCACGGAGAAGAATCGGCCGACGAAGGTCAACAGGTACCGGGTGGGGTAGACAACCACTGAAACTTCTCGGCTCTGTGACCACCCTTACCATTTAATAGTTACTCATAAGTTCTTAGTAGAGTCTCTCATTCGCACCATTAGGGCCCGGTAGGAGTTAGAGAAACATGCATCATTAAGCCTTATTTTCTGTAAATTTATAGCCCCGATTTGGATCGCGAATGGCAAGAGCTGGTCCAGCGATCGACGGGGGACGGGGTCCTCGACCTTATCGACGACGAGTGGGGCTTCGAAGATATGCCCCCTCTAGTTCCCCCAAGAAGCGACACCCATCGCCACGGCGATAACCGAGCCGGAGGAGATGGAGGAGTGGGTCCCAGAGGTGGAGGACATGGTAGCCATCCATCATTTCGGCAACCACCGCCTGGCCGGCAACCCCGAGGCCCAAGAGCCTATTGTTTACCCGGAGGAGACGGGCCATTATAGCCCCATCAGCTTACCAGACAGCGATGGGCTTCCGCCCACACCACCGCCAGCAGCAACCCCCCCGATCGTGCCATCATCGACAGAGAGCACCCCGACCGCAAGCCAGGCTTGCCCAAGTGAGGACGACCCGGTCTTCCCGCACCCGATCACGTTCCGTATCGCTACACCTCCACCCCTGAAGGGCATCTTGAAAGGGAAGAGCGTGTATATGAAGGTGCGGGCCGGGCCGTTCCCTCGTCCTCCGAGGAAGAGTCAGACGATGAGGATGACGTCCCGCGGCCGCCTAGCCATCCGGTGCTAGATTACCGCCTGCAGTTTGGGCAGGCGTTGCTGGCGATGGTGTGGACGGAGCCCTCCGACGCCCCGATGCCTGATCCGGTAGCATTGGCTACTCCGGCCGTGGAAGGCCGTCGCCACCCCGAACAGTGGGCCCCTCGCACCCAGGGAGTGGAAGGTGCCGACGTTTGACCACTGGTTGCCACGACGGGCAATCCAGAAGGTGCGAGCCCACTTGGAGAGGCACCCCGCAAGGTGGCGTGTCTGCTCGTCGAGGGAGACGGGGCGAAGTTCCGCGCCCGTATTAATCGCTTTGGAGCGGTCACAATCCGCGAGCGGAAGTGAATCTGCAAATCATCCGGCATGAAGCCAGGCCCGAGGCCGCGTACACCCTTATCCCCGATGAAGTAAGGGGGGTGTGACGCCGCATTTGAGCGACGCCTCATAATTAGTATCCTTATTTTGTATTATCTAAGTATTATTAATTTAAAGTCGCATTGGAGCGACGACTAATTGTCAGTATTATTAAATAAATATGTAAGCTACATCTAAGCCCAATATACCCGACTAGCAGTTCCTGAGTAGGGTAGCATAGCAAAAGACAGGGGCATAGGCAGGGACAAGGAAAACGGGGACATAGCATAGAAAACACTCGACAGTCGACGCCCATGCCCAGCGCACAAACTAAAGTTGCGGTACCGCGGTACCCAGACCGCGAACACATAGCGGTGTCTCGCACATTTTTGCACGACCAGCAACAACAAAGCAGCGAAAACCGCGTGCACAACCAACGGCATACGCAACGGCACCGCGACGAGATTTTGTGCAGCGGCGCCAGCCAACGGCACCGCGACGAAATTTTCGGGCAGCGGCGCCAGACAAACGGCGACGCTAGGCGAACGACGCTAAGCTAGCAGCGACGCACAGCCCGCAGCGAAGCTCAGCCAGCAGCGACGCGCCGCCGGCAGCGAAGCTAGACCAATAGCAACATCGACATGAAAAAAAAAAGTGCGAACGACGCCGTGCAGGCGGCGAAATGCACAGCAGAGCCACCGCTGCCAAGCACGATCGGCCGTGCAGGCAGCGGCGCCAGCAGCGGCAGAGCTACAGGCAGCGAGGCGCGGGCAGCGAAATGCGTGCTGCCAAAATTAGGGCAAGGGCAGTCGATCGAGTATAGTCGTGTAAAGAAGCAAAAGCTCTCCCACGTGGGATAAAATAAACCAGTGAAAATCAAAAGTACCCAGTGCCCAAAGGACAAATAAGGACGACGACCATGAATCCTGTAGTAGGAGAGTCCAGGTGAGCGGGATAATTAGATAAATAGAAACGTAGTAGACTAGCTTACGTAGATGGTGCGAGTAGGCAGGTAGACAGAATTTAAATCTAAAATAAACAACTAAAAGCAACAATAAACGCGATATGTCCTTAATAATAAACAAACACAACCCGCAGTGATCATTTAAACATACCCTGGAAAACAAAAGACCCCTCTAGTGCAGTGTGAGTGTGCAGTCGCAGAGTGGCGCTGCCTGGCAAGTCGGTGCTCCGCTGGCCGGCAGACGGCTCCGAGTGTACACGCACACACACACCTGTACGTGTGTGCGTCAGTGTGAGTGTACAGTCGCAGAGTGGCGCTGCCTGGCAAGTCGGTGCTCCTCTGGCCAGCAGACGGCTCTGAGCGTACACGCACACACACACCGTGTACGTGCGTGCGTCAGTGTGAGTGTACAGTCGCAGAGTGGTGCTGCCTGGCAAGTCGGTGCTCCGCTGGCCAGCAGACGGCTCTGAGCGTGCACGCACACACACCGTGTACGTGTGTGCGTCAGTGTGAGTGTACAGTCGCAGAGTGGCGCTGCCTGGCAAGTCGGTGCTCCGCTGGCCAGCAGACGGCTCTGAGCGTACACGCACACACACACCGTGTACGTGTGTGCGTCAGTGTGAGTGTACAGCCGCAGAGTGGTGCTGCCTGGCAAGTCGGTGCTCCGCTGGCCAACAGACGGCTCTGAGCGTACACACACATACACACCGTGTACGTGCGTGCGTTTGTGTGAGTGTGCAGTCGCAGAGTGGTGCTGCCTGGCAAGTCGGTGCTCCGCTGGCCAGCAAGCGACTCTGAGCGTACACACACACACACACACCGTGTCGTGAGCAAGCGTTGGTGACAAGTGGGTGCGTGAGCGTGTGCTTCAACGGGTTGCGGCGTGGTGCAATACACCGCCGGGCGACACGTGAGAGTACAGGTGAAAATACCCACGGCCGCGTGCGTTTCCTCACGACGAGCAGGCACGCGTGACACGCGACACGTGCCCGTAAAGCCCTGACAGACCACGTGGTGGTAAGACCCATGTAGGGGCCCACATTCCCAGGGAGTACACGTGTGTAACACAGACCACGTGTGACCATATACCCTGTAATACCCTAGTAGGGTATGTCCGACTATAGCTTCTCTCATACTAAAAGTCATAATAGTCCATAGTTTTACATAAATGTTCTGTAAAGACCCTGGCGGGACTGAGATATGTACCCCAGCCGTAGAAAACATCCTTACAATGTTATAGATATCAACCACATTACAAACACCTTAAATACCTTAGCTTCATACGTAGATAACGAACTAAACATCTCAAACAGTTACCACACTATAAAACACGAATTGGTTCAAACATTCTCTATTCTCCAAACATTATCACCCCACACTACATAATAGAAACACTAGAGCAATCAATTTAATAGGAACCGCATGGAAGTACATTGCCGGTACTCCAGACTACGACGACTTAATTTTGCTCCAAGATAATATGAACGATCTAATTAACAATAGCAACAAACAAATTTTAATTAACAATCAATTTCAAGAAAGACTAAATCAGATAATTAAATTTACTAATTCTTTATCAAACTCTATCAGAAAAGACAGCTATGTTAACACTGAAATAACTTTTAACTTGCAAAATCAAATCAGGCTCGTCAAAGAAGAAATCATAAATGTTAAGTACGCTATTCAATGGGCTAAGCTAAATGTAATAAATACATTCCTATTAAATGAAAAAGAAATAATTGAAATTGATAAAATATTCAAAGAAAGTATAATATGCCACTACTATCCATAGAAGAAATGTTAGAATTTTCCGATGTAACTATATTAAATAACAAAACAACAATTTTATATATAATTAAAGTCCCAAATTTAGAAAAAACTATATACGAAAACACACTTATCAAGCCCATTATCAAAAAGAACACAATTGTTAACATAAAATTTCAAGAAATATTTTTTAATAACGGAAATATGTTTGGCATAAATAATAAATGTAAAACTTATCATAAGATTAAAATTTGTAACAAGAATAATATTGTAAACATTAGCAATAGTACTTGTCTACCTAAGCTTCTGATAGGAGAGAAAGAGTTATGTGAATTCAGCAATGCAGACCACATCGAAACAATAGAGGAAATAAGCAGCGGTCTTATCATGGTTAACAACTACAATGGCACACTAGAGTGGAACAACAAAACGCAGAAACTGGAAGGAACATACGTCATTCACTTCTTCAACGAGACACTCACCATCAATGGAAAAGAGTTCAACAACGTTGAGACGAAGCCCATACAATCATCAAGGCCCATGATCCAAATAACCCCTGAAGAGAAAGAACGAATCAAAATAATATCTCTCAACGCTCTGGAAAGTTTACATATTAACAACACGAAACGTTTAGCAGAATTGGAAACAGATAGCAACTACAACAAATGCTACGTCATCCTTCTCTTCGCTACCTTCACAATCGTGGCAGCGTTTTTATACTGTCGTAAACAAAAGCAAGAGAAGATTATTCTACAAGTGGCATCTCCCGAACCAATGAAAACCACCAGCAGAGTTAATCTCAACACCATACCATTCTTCTAACGAACGTCGCTTGAGGACAAGCTCGAAATAGAGGGGGAGGAGTTAACAACACGCTTTGCCAAAAGCTCATAAAGAAAAGCTTAGGTCAGCGTCTGCATTATTTCCTGCACGAGCCAACCTAAAGTAAACTAAATCGTAACCAAATTAATATTAACAGAGCATTGAACTGCAGTTGCAAAACAGTTCACACGCGCACCTGCAATTCCTACTAAATATTAGCCACAACAGGAAATGGCCAAGCAGTTCACACGGGCACATGCAATTCCTACGAAATATTGACAACAACAGGAAATGGCCAAATTTATTAAGAAGTCATCAGCAGAACTGCAATTAACCAATTACAGCCGACTGCACAACTGACATATTGTTGTCAAACTTTGATTCGTCGCTGTCACCGTCGCTGCCACCATCGCTGCCACCGCTGCACCAAATTCTGATTCACAAAAGGCTAGATTAGGGAACTAGAGTATAACTTCAATTTAGTCTTAACTTTGAATCCGATCAATAAAGTTATCAAAATAAATTTGTAAAATTTATTTTTTATTTTCATTAATAAACAAATAAATTAACTTATATGTTAAAGTCAGAAAGTTGTATCTTTTATACAGCGCTTACAAATTGAATTCAAAAATTAAATTATTGATTTGTGGGGGCGGTATATAGGAACCTTCATCCCAAATTTGGTGTCTCTAGCTCTTATAATAGCTGAGATCTGTGTGTTCATCTGGTCATCCGGACATCCAGACAGACAGACATGGCTCAATCGACTCGGATAGTGATCCTGAGCAAGAATATATATACTTTGTGGGGTCTGCCACGCCTCCTTCTGCCTGTAACATACATTTGCACAAAGTTAGTGTACCCTTTTTTGACCATTTTCAATGGTCGATGCTTATAACAAACAGGAGTGGCATAGTCATTATTTACGAAAAAAGCTCAAGCCGATCTTCTGAAGACCTTCACAATCAATTCATTTATTTAACATATATATCAGTCAATTACAATTACAAAAAATTTTATAAATATTTATACAATTGTCACCGTTTTAGGTTTGTAAAAGAAGGCAGACACCGGCCAAAGTCCATTTACTATCACGTTCCTTACTTTTTAAGTTAAAAGTCCATACAAATGTTGGTCCACGAAGACTGAAAAAAAATATTTGCTTGTGATTAGTAGGCCAAAAAAATGATTTTTGTTATTTGTCAAGATAATCAATTATCCAAATTTACTATTGTACATCGAACATATATATATATGCAATTTCATAAAAATCTGATCACTTTATCATATAGTTACCATAGGAAAAATCGGCAGAAACAGAGTGAGAAAGACATTAAAAAACAGTCTAACGCTACAGTCAGGTGCTGACTATATAAGGCCATATTTTATCATAGTAAAGTGTTTTACAGATATTAACACACCAGTTGTTTTAGTTAGTCTTATTTATTACATATATATTTGTAAAGTCAATCATGTGTGATCATATAAAGTCTCTTAGAGGTTAAACTTATCGTATAGTCTTTTTGACGTTAGGTTTATCATAATTATTAATATTACATGAATTGTCGTTACACATGACATTCAATACAGGTAGTATGTTGAATACAAAGTTAAATGCATATTAGGAACCGACAACGCTCAGCTTCGCCATGCGGCTTCATTTTCTTAATTTCCCGTTCTATCTGGCAACCTGGGCCATCATTCTTATTAGCCTATCCTCGTCGGCGCCACAGTGACAACATACGTACATATATATTGCAGTGTCTCAAAGTTTTTTAAAATTTGGACACGCCCCTTCGCCTCTGTAAATCAGTAATAACTATTTAAAAACTACAATATTAGCTTAAAAACCAAAGTTGTATATCTTATATGACAAATACCTTGCCACGGGCGTTATGTGAAAATTTCATTTAAATCGGACTATAAATAAGTGAGATATGATACGAATTAAACTCACTTTGAACATATACTTGTATACTTAAGCAGACCTAATTTACGCAAGCATACCGAAGTTCAAATCTAGCGTCGGACACACAGCATTTTATTAAACTTTTTATTTGCATTGTATGGTAACAGAATTGGTTCACAATGCTGCTTTGCCGATGGGCGAAGGAGTGAGGCAATGGCCGAGTGGTTAGAGTGGCGGACGGCTGCGAGAGAGTGCGTGAGTTCAACTCCCGGTTAAAGCGGGTGCGCGGCCTTTTTAGGCCATGGATTTTAAAAAAATTCATGGTCTATTGTGTTTGTCGGAACGGAAATGTGCGTAACAGGCAGAAGGAGGCATCTCCGACCCCATAAACTATATATATTCTGAATCAGTATCAGTAGCCGAGTCGATTGAGCCATGTCTGTCTGTCCGTCTGTCCGTCTGTCCGTCTGTCCGTCTGTCCGTCTGTCTGTATGAACACCTGGATCTCAGAAACTATAAGAGCTAGAGTCATCAAATTTTGTGACAACATACATATATATTGCAGTGTCTCAAAGTTTTTTTTAAAATTTGGACACGCCCCTTCCCGCCTCTGTAAATCAGAAATAACTACTTAAAACCTACAATATTAACTCAACAACCAAAGTTATATATCATACATGACAAATACCTTGCCACGGGCGTTATGTGAAAATTTCATTAAAATCGGACTATAAATAAGTGAGATATGATACGAATTAAACTCACTTTGAACATACATGTATATAATAATTAGGCAGACCTAATTTACGCAAGCATACCGAAGTTCAAATCTAGCGTCAGACACACAGCATTTTATTAAACTTTTTATTTGCATTGTATGGGAACAGAATTGGTTCACAATGCAGCTTTGCCGATGCGCGAAGAAATGAGGCAATGGCCGAGTGGTTAGAGTGGCGGACGGCTGCGCGAGAGTGCGTGCGTTCAACTCCCGGTTGAGGCGGGTGCGAATTTTCGTTTAATTATTTCTTATTTTGTTTTTTTATTTTTTTTTATTCTAATAAACTAAAAGAAAAGTTACAGTCAAAAAAATTAAAATCAAGAAGAAACAACTGTAATGAAATTTGGTACGCGCTAGAAGTGCATACCTATACCTATTGCCTACGGTATACTATGATAATCCATGGCCTTATACAGTCAGCTCCTGACTGTAGCGTTTGTATTTTTTAGGCCATGGATTTTAAAAAATTCATGGTCTATTGTGTTTGTCGGAACGGAAATGTGCGTAACAGGCAGAAGGAGGCATCTCCGACCCCATAAACTATATATTCTGAATCAGTATCAGTAGCCGAGTCGATTGAGCCATGTCTGTCTGTCCGTCTGTCCGTCTGTCCGTCTGTCTGTATGAACACCTGGATCTCAGAAACTATAAGAGCTAGAGTCATCAAATTTTGTGACAACATACATATATATTGCAGTGTCTCAAAGTTTTTTTAAAATTTGGACACGCCCCTTCCCGCCTCTGTAAATCAGAAATAACTACTTAAAACCTACAATATTAACTCAACAACCAAAGTTATATATCATACATGACAAATACCTTGCCACGGGCGTTATGTGAAAATTTCATTAAAATCGGACTATAAATAAGTGAGATATGATACGAATTAAACTCACTTTGAACATACATGTATATAATAATTAGGCAGACCTAATTTACGCAAGCATACCGAAGTTCAAATCTAGCGTCAGACACACAGCATTTTATTAAACTTTTTATTTGCATTGTATGGGAACAGAATTGGTTCACAATGCAGCTTTGCCGATGCGCGAAGAAATGAGGCAATGGCCGAGTGGTTAGAGTGGCGGACGGCTGCGCGAGAGTGCGTGCGTTCAACTCCCGGTTGAGGCGGGTGCGAATTTTCGTTTATTAATTATTTCTTATTTTGTTTTTTTATTTTTTTTTATTCTAATAAACTAAAAAAAAAGTTACAGTCAAAAAAAATTAAAATCAAGAAGAAACAACTGTAATGAAATTTGGTACGCGCTAGAAGTGCATACCTATACCTATTGCCTACGGTATACTATGATAATCCATGGCCTTATACAGTCAGCTCCTGACTGTAGCGTTTGTATTTTTTTTATTTTGTTTATTTATTTTATTCTCATAAACTAAAAAGAATAGTTAGTCAAACAAATTAAATTATTTTATTTTGTCTGTTATGACTTTGCATGTTCAGTAAGATTCCAATCTTTTGCAATTAGAATGGTAGAAAATAACAGAGATCATAAGCCCTTATAAAGTTATGAATGTGCGAGTGGGATGCCCATACATACATGTCTGCATATCCACATGTACATATGTATTGGCGTCCCACTTCAACATACATTAGTTTTGCAGTTGCTGTTGTGTACCGACGAAAGAAAACTAAGTTCTAATTACATATATTGCGTAACTAAAACTTAAAAATCGCCTACCGCCGCCGCCTCTTATTAATGTTTTTGAGTTTTTAATTTATTTAAAAAAATTATGACATACAAAAAGAATTTCACATGTTAATCGCGGTAGCAATCGAACCTCGAACACACTCAATATCATTGGCCTTAAAGTCCGGGACATACTCCACTCAGCCACTAAACATCTATCGCAGCCGTCGAAAATGGCCAAACATTAGACAAAACCGCCAAAAAAATCAAAAAGAAGCACATGTAATGAAATTTGGTACGCGCTAGAAATGCATATGTTACATTGCACCTATTGCCTACGGTATACTTTGATAATCCATGGCCTTATACATTCAGCTACTGACTGTAGCGTTTGTATTTTTATTATTCATATTAAATGTTAAATAACATGATTTTGGTATGCTTATATGCAAGGTCGCTGAATCCGAATGCAGATTCAGACTTTCGGCATCAGTCTATCCTTCGATCTAATCTCAAAAAAACTGAAATTCCATCGAATATCTCCCAAAAGTTATAGAATTCTGATCTGAGTATGCGATATATGTTTTAACATGTATTTTGTCCTTCTAAGTCCGACTCTGAACCTTAACCTCAAAATTGATAAAATAAAATATAATATATGTATATAATAAATATATATAATAAATCAAAATATTTTTGAAGCGCCAAAAAATAATGGTATTTTTAGACCTTATGAATCTGAATCCGATTTCAAAACCAGCCTATCATGTCTGAAAAACTTCCAAAGTTTTTAGTTTTATTGATAATGTTGGAGCCCGTCAATGTTAAAATAAGTAGATAAGATAGAATTTAAGAGAGCACATGAAGTGTCGTTAAGTTGAGACGATCGGCACATGCCGACGTCTAATTCGGGGAGTGCGGTCGGACTGTGACCCACTCTCACCTAAATGACTCTACTTTCCTTTGTGCACTGAAGCCAACTAAACGTTGAAACCGAACTCCGCGTCCTTTTATTTATAGTTAATATCGTTTCGTTTGTTTGATTTCTCTAAAAAAAGCTTAGGGAAATTTCATTGGCGCCCGATATATATTATATTGTCGGTTGTAGTTGGCTTCGCGCATCGTGTGTGTAAAATAAACATCGCCAAAGTGTATTTAACTGGATTGACGTTTTCGCCAAAGGAGGTCATCAACGTTGGAAGTTAAATGGAAGCTAGTCGTCGCTCTATGTCTATCGATTCTCTAGACAGCCTACAGGTATTTAGTATCAAAAAATTGGGCAAGTCTTGGTGCTTGAAACGACGAAATTGTCGAAATAAATATAGGAGTACATAATCACATGTACTAAGTGCTCAAATTTTGATACTTATTGCGTGCAAGCTGTGTACTTGCATATGTATATACGTGTGTACGTGATTGCTTCTACACACATCGATACATTTGTATTTACATTGAAATTAATTACATATACATAGATGCACATATGAGCAACTAACCTCAACAACAAAAGAACATTAAATACAAAAGGCCATAATACGTTGCATTTGTGTTTTAATACTAACCTGCTTGCTTAAATAATAAATAATAAAAAACAAAAACGGAAACATTTACCTTAGCTAAAAACATACAATTGGTGGCTTATATATTTATTAAATAATTGAGTGTATGCGTGTAAATGCAAATTGTCGCTGTTCGATCTTCGGTTAGCGTATATATTACATATTGACCGCTAACTTGGAACAGCTGTGAATACATAATCTGCATATGCACGTGCATGTTAGAGTTTGCATGTACACACATACAGTTGTTGTTGCGTTCGTTCACCTCGAACCTTCCTTTGGGCTCACATACTTTTGTTGTTTCAACTTCGCTTGCATTTGGCGCTTCTCGCATTTCGTCACCCCGCACCCCGCATATTCTATTGCTGTCGACAAACGTAGCACAGAAAACGTTTGATTTGATTTTCGTTTTCTCTTGTTTCTCCTTTCGTTTGTTTGATATACACACCACTTCGAGTGCGTGTGCAAATTAATCAAACCGTTTTTAGGAGTTTGAAAAAAATATATTTTTATTTGTAGAGAACGACTCCGTTTCTTGTGTGTACAAAATTAAGACTAACTTTACAAAAATTGTTCTGAGGCCAAAGTAGCCTTTGAAGATGTCAAAGCTTCTGCTGATCGAGCTAAAGCTTAAAGCTCGTGATGCCGTTTGGACGAAGGAGGATTTGTTTACAAATAAGCATTGGGTGTTTTGCGCGCTAGGCTTATTATTCTCAAGAAGAGTTTGTTTACAAATGAGCATTGGGTGTTTTGCGCGCTAGGCTTATTATTCTCAAGAAGAGTTTGTTTACAAATAAGCATTGGGTGTTTTGCGCGCTAGGCTTTTTAAGCTGCGTGGGTGGTTTATTAATTCCAAGAAGAGTTACTCGTGACTCAATGGAAATTGTTTAAAATAGCGAAATATGAGGAGCTGAGAATGGTGTCAAGAGTCCGAAAAGACTATGAAAAGTTGTTTACAATTTACATAAGGAACGCTAAGTAACTGAGGGTGATAACTCCCCCTTTCTTAAAATGAATCGTCCCCGATTCTAAAGGGTTTCTGATAATTGGTCCACTTTATCGCTTAATGACTTTAAAGTGTCAGGGTCAACTTCTGATTTTTGAATAGTGTTACGTTTAGTAACTGAAGAATATTTAGCTTTTATGAAGTTAAAGACGTTCAAAAATAAATTGGGGAAAAGGTACTTAAGAAGCTTTGACATACAAAATACAAGCATGATTAAAATTATTACAAATGTTATTTCAAAATGATTATGCTTAAGTGGTATAATAATTTGTGATAATATATTTGTATTTTGAAATTTAAGTTCGGAATTGTTGCTTTGTAAATATTCTGTTATCAGGTAATTTTGAAATCTATTATTTTCGATATAGTTTAACAGTTTTTGTTTATTATTGGTATAAGTTATATTATTGATATCAACAATGATTTGAAAAGTAACTACATAAATGCCTGTAACAAATGTGTGGTTGATATAGTTTGATCCGGATACTAGAATAGCACCGTCTGTAATAATTTCTACAGGTTTGTTTCTTTCTTTGATTTTCTTGCAAACTGCATATTTTTTATTAAGCATATCTACAAAGCAATTGTCATTTTCTTGAATTTGACCAAAATTATTGTATAATTATTTTTTGAAAGTTTTTATTGGGTAATAAGTGTCGTTGCATTTAGCGACTTTGTCATCTATAATTAATTTACCGTTTGCTTGGGATATGGCTTTTGCGTGAAAAAACTTACAACTATGTTTTACAATGGGATATTTTATGTAATATATAATTAAACCTTTGTGCGATATAATTGAAAAAAAGAAACATCCATTAGATCTATTATAGTTATGTTATATTTTTCGTGAGTAAATATATCTGCCACATCGTGGTTGTTTAGAATTTTGAATATAAAATATTAGCCTTTGAAAATGATATTGCGTCTCGCAGATTTTGTAAGTCCAATGACAATAATTTTAATCTCTGTTTTTTAATAGCAAATACTTTATCTAAATTTAAGTTTTCTAGTAAATTGGTTACTTTTTGAATTTCCTTAAAAATTGCAGAATTGATTAGGTTTTGTCTATTGTTGTTTTCGACCAAGTCATTGATTTTGTTTTGAATTGTGATTAAGTCATTGTGATCTGGCGTACCAGTTATCCTTTTAAAAATGGTGCCTAGTTCATTAATACCTCTTTTAATAATTTTATGTGGCACAAGTTGAGAAAAAAGGGAGCTGGCTAATTTTAAATTCAAATAAAAATCCCAATCTACACTGATGTTTCTATCCTTTACGTACTTTAACTCTTCTTCGATAATATATTTATAAAAACTTAAGTTAGTAACGTGGAAAAGTTCTCCATAAGTTTCATATAAAAATATGTTGTCTGCGTCTTCAAGTAAGACATATTCCTCGTTCGAGTAGTTTATAATATTAGATATTGTTGAACCCAGTAATATTGGGGTAAGTAATACATATAAAATGTTCATGCTTTAAACAAAAAAAATAAAAAAAATGCAAAACTTGACTAAAACTTAATGTTATCTTTATGAATTATTCGATTCTTGTTATTTATGATAACCTTATTTGCTAAATCTTCCTTTACTGTTTGTTTTTTATATCTAGGTTGTAGTTTATTTCTTTCCCCATGCTTCTTTTCATAGATTATGTCTCCTACTTCATAATTTTTTGGTGTTCTGTTTTGATTGTGGTATTCTAACATTTTGGTTTGAAGTGTTTTCAATTTGTTAGGTAAGTGGGTGTGATCAATTTTGTTAAACATAATGTCATTGGGTTTATTCTGTGTGGAAGATTGTATGGTGTTATTATATTCTCTGACAGCGCGATAAACTATTTCTTTATGATCTAGAAGATTGTATTCTTCCTGAATACAGCGTGAAATTTCAATTAATGTTGAGTGTACTCTTTCTACTTGGCCATTGGTGAGACTATGTCTGGGATCTGCATAAAAAATGGTTAAGCCAGCACGCTCTATTGCTGATTTGAATTGGGCGTAAGAGAAACTAGGCTCATTGTCCATCATTATGGACTTGGCAAAAGGAAATGGTTGAATTAGTTCAAGAATTTTAAATTCCATATTGTATTTATTTTGAATTTCCTTAACTATTAAATACTTAGAATAAGCATCAATACAAGTTAAGAAAATTAGTTTTTGGGCATAGAAAATGTCGATATGTAATTGTTCGCCTTCTCTTTCTGGAATTGGGGCTTTTGAAATTGGAATTTGTTTCGGGTGTCTATTGTATTTATTTTCATTACAAACTTTGCAATTACGAATGTGTTGTTTGAGCTTTTCATATAATTTAGGCCAGTAATAATATCTTAAAATCTGCTTTAAGTTTTCGTCAAAACCTCTATGAGCTCTAGCATGGGTTTCTTCTATTATTATTTGTTGGTCATCCCTATTTATGACATCGGATAAAAACTTTTTAGTATATAAAAACTTATTGATAAATGTATTTTTAAGTTTGGTTTAGATTTCATATAAGTCCTCGGGGGGTACAATGAATTCCTGTAACGATGTTTGGCTGTAAGAATTCCTTTAATATGGTTACTAAATTGTCCACAGTGTCGTATTCTATAATGTGTCTTCTTTTATCAAAATTGTTAACTTTTTCATGAATGGTAAACTTGTTCTTTGAAATAAGCAGTTGTTGCTTGAACTGATTTAAAGGCTTGTTAGTTTCGGCTATGATTTCCTTATAACTACTCTCGGCAGAATGAACAGTTCCGCTGTCGGACGAACTACCTGAAATTTGATTTTGGTCAGTGATATTGTTCACTTGTAACCTAGACAAAGCATCTGCGACAACATTAGTTTTACCTGGCTTGTATAATATCTTCGGAGAATACTCCTCGATAAATGCGTGCCACCTTTTCATTTTGGAATTGGGATTCCGCGCAGAAACTGCGAAAGAAAGTGGTTGGTGGTCGGTAACGATTTCCAAATTAACTACCCCATATAAGTAGTTACGAAGATTTTTTAATGCCCAAACTATGGCATAAAGTTCCCTCTCGTTAGTGGCATAGTTTTGCTCAGTTTTATTGAGAGTTTTCGAAATAAAAGTGATTGGTTTGTTATCCTGTGAAAGAACAGCACCAATTGCTACATTGGACGCGTCTGTGGTTAAGACAAACTTTTTTGAATAATCTGGTTGAGTTAGTTCAACCTGTGTAGTTAAATGAGATTTTAAATTGTCAAAAGCTGAAGTACTTTCCTCATCTAAAGTAATTTCTATTATTTTGGACATATGTTTAGATACCATTCCATTATGGCCTTGCAATAGTTTAGTGAGTGGTTTTGCTATAGAGGCATAGTTTAGTACAAATTTTCTATAGTAACCAGTTAATCCTAGGAAACCACGCAACTCTCTAATGTTGCGGGGGGTGGATACTCAACAATTGTTTTTATCTTCTGTGGATCAGTTTTAATTATCTTATGTGATACTAAGTAACCTAAGAATTCGGTTTCTTTCCGGAAGAACTTAGATTTTTCTATACTTATTTTCATATTTGCTACGAACAGTATGTCTATGATCTCCTTTAGATCATATAGATGTTGTTCCGCAGTCTCGGAAAAAACGATTATGTCGTCCACATATATGTGACATGTTTTTCCAATCTTTTTCTCTTAAAATATTATCCATTGCCCGTTGAAAGATTCGTGGCGCATTCGCCAATCCGAAAGGCAATCGAAGGAATTCATACTTCCCGTTGTTGATTGAAAACGCAGTTTTCTCAATGTCATCGTCCTTCATGAGGATCTGATGGAAACCTGATTCTAAATCTATAGTTGAAAAGAAACGTGCTTTTCCCAAATTGGATAAAATTACCGATGGATCTGGCATCGGATATCTATCGGGTACTGTGTTTTCGTTAAGTTTTTTAAAATCGATTACTAGTCGATTCTTCTTACTTCTATCTTCATTGTAGCCTTTTTTACCTACAACCCACACTGGGGAATTGTAAGGACTTTTACTTGGCCTAATAATATTTTCATCCAACATCCTGTTTATTTCTTTGTTAACAAAATTGTTAACTGAATGGGGGTAAGGATATTGCTTACTATATATAGCATTATCACTTAACGTCCTTATTTATCCTTTAATGTCAGTTCTAAAGGGAAGGCACGTTTGAATTTGCGAATGCTTGGTAGATATTTCTTGAATAATTTGATGTTCAAGATTTTGAAAGTCGTCTGTGAAGTTCACAGAATGTAGTTTGTGTAGTGAAGAAGAACTGATAAAAGAGGATACTGAGGCCTTACGGCGTCTGCTCTTTTTTACCTTCCTCCTACGTTTAGGGCTACTTACGATTTCATTATCGTGAGTGCGGGGATTATCGTCATCGCTTGTTGATGACTCAATATTGGACACTTGGAGTAAAGGAAAAAAACTACTATTTTTTCCTTTTTGGGAGTCCAAGTAAGTAGACACATTCGGATCTATATCCGAACACTGTAAATTACCAACTGTATCTTCAGGTGGCCTTTCATAATTAAGTTTTTCGATTTGGTTATTATAAGCTAACGTCTCTTTTGATAGGTCTATGATGGCATTCATCTTTTTCAAAAGATTATAGCTGACCAATAGATCCGCTTCAAGATTTTCGATTTCATAGAACCTTTCGGTTCTACCAAAAATATTTATATTATAAAAGTGGGTTATCATGCTATACCCATCAACTGTTTTAACTCTTTTTCTTAATAACTAATTCTTCAGGGTTCTGGTAAATACCCTTCCTTATATAGCACGCTGTTGCGCCTGTGTCTATTAATAACTTAAGTCTTGTACCTAAGGTTCTGTCTCTGCGGAAGACGTAGGGGAGCTCTCCCCTTCTTTCTCTAAAAAATGTTCTTCGTTCAAATTATTCACGCGCATTGCTTTTTGCGGTTGTTGTTGTGTTGAATGTTGGGTATACTCTCGCTTCAACGGGTGAGAGTTGTGACGATTGTCTTGGGGTCTATTTTGGATCTGTAAAGATTTATCGATCTCCATTGGGATCGGTGGGGGTTGTGGAGTAGAATTGCCTTGGGCAAAAACGTTCCTATTTGTTTGTTGATGATTATTTTGGTTTCCTTGATTGAAACGTAGATTATTATCTTGTTGTTGATCTGGCTTTTCAGACTTCTTTTGAGTCTTTGGGCTTGAGTTACTCGTTGACTGAGAGCGAGCATAAAAATTGTAAGCAAAATTTTCTCTTTGATAGTTAGCCTCTAGCTCTTGAGCTTTAGCTAATGCATTTGG
Source organism: Zaprionus nigranus (assembly GCA_018903425.1). Classification (NCBI taxonomy): domain Eukaryota; kingdom Metazoa; phylum Arthropoda; class Insecta; order Diptera; family Drosophilidae; genus Zaprionus; species Zaprionus nigranus. The sequence goes on from JAEIGD010000193.1 coordinate 42,712, forward strand.
AAGGTTTTCTGGTTTAATATAAAAACAAAACTTGAGAAAGATTGCCGTTCAGGCCTGTAATGAAAATTCGTAATGCGCTTTCTCTGTTTTTAGAGTTCATTTCATTTACAACATCGGCTTTGTTGCCATATGTCATAATTGTTTTGTTAGTTAATAGGGTTAATTTCTTATTAACCAAATTGTAATACTCAAGAACTGTCATATTGCCTTGCCTTAAGACACTAAGTTCTTGTTCAATAATATGAATTGGACGCCTATCACTATAAGCGAAGTCCAATCGTGCAAGTATTGCATCGAAGTTAAGTACTGTACCATGGTTGGTTAAAGTATCATTTGCTTTTCCTGTTATTTTGTTTCTTAAGATTGTCAAGGCACCTACATATTTTCGGCTACCTTCTTTGTAAACCTTCATGGCGGAGCACGCTGCTTCGCGCCAACTAACGTAACCTGTATAACTACCTGAAAACTCTGGTAACGATTTGATCACGTCGAATGACTCATCACACCTAATCAAATCATTTATTTGAGTAGGTTTATACTCTTCAACTGGATTGGAGTTGTTATTTAATTGTAACCTTAATTCTGCAATTTCGTCTGCTAAGGCTTTAGTTTTGGTTGCTATTAATTCTGCAATTATATCTGCCGTCAAATTATTAACCATTTTTTAAGTTTGAAAAACCGCTTATTAGGTCGTCCAGCTTAGTTTTAACAATAATATAATAATAAAAAAAAAAATATTTTATCGACGCTCACGTGGATGTCTTCTTTCTTGCTGAGGGTGTCTTCCTTCTTGCTGAGGGTGTCTTCCTTCTTGCTGAAGGTGACTTCCTTCTTGGATTTAGTTTAATATGTTGAGTAGCACTTTTGATTTAAAGAGCGTTTTTGCTCTCTTTCACTTCTTGGTTATGGGTGTCTTTGTTCTTGGATTTAATTTTATATGTTTGTTTTGTTTTTGTTTTATGTTACAGTTTTTATTTAAAGAGCGTTTTTGCTCTCTTTCACTTCTTGGTTATGGGTGTCTTTGTTCTTGGTTTAAGTTTGGTATGTTGTGTAGCACTTCTGAGTTTTTATTTAAAGAGCGTTTCTTTCACTTTTTGGTTTTAGTTTGGTATGTTGTGTAGCACTTTTCAGTTTTCATTTAAAGAGCGTTTTTGAATATTTGCTCTTATTCCTTGGATACCTTTTTATTTACTTCAAGGTTCCTTTCTTTTTAAATAAATGGTCTGTTTGTGAGTTCTTAAAGAGCGTTTTTAAATATTTGCTCTCTTTGTAACACTGGAAACCGGTCACTCGCGACACTTGGGAATTATGGTTGTTAATTCCTTTTTTGTGTTATTTTCTCTTGTAAGTCACTTAAGGATTTCGTTTATCCTTTTGTGCGTGATTTAACTGGAAAAATTTAACGCGAGCCCCACGTTGGGCGCCAATTAATCAAACCGTTTTTAGGAGTTTGAAAAAAATATATTTTTATTTGTGGAGAACGACTCCGTTTCTTGTGTGTACAAAATTAAGACTAACTTTACAAAATTGTTCTGAGGCCAAAGTAGCCTTTGAAGATGTCAAAGCTTCTGCTGATCGAGCCAAAGCTTAAAGCTCGTGATGCCGTTTGGACGAAGGAGGATTTGTTTACAAATAAGCATTGGGTGTTTTGCGCGCTAGGCTTATTATTCTCAAGAAGAGTTTGTTTACAAATAAGCATTGGGTGTTTTGCGCGCTAGGCTTTTTAAGCTGCGTGGGTGGTTTATTAATTCCAAGAAGAGTTACTCGTGACTCAATGGAAATTGTTTAAAATAGCGAAATATGAGGAGCTGAGAATGAATTGTCAATAGTCCGAAAAGACTATGAAAAGTTGTTTACAATTTACATAAGGAACGCTAAGTAACTGAGGGTGATAACTTGCATATAATCTCTTGTTGCATTGCATACCCCGCACCCCGCATTTTCATTGCTGCCTACAAACGTAGTTACAGCAAAAGTTTAGCCTGCTAATTTTCGGATCGCTTGGATCACTTTCGTTTGTTTGCTCACACAGCGCATAGTTTGCGCGTGTGTGTGTATAAGCAAGTTCGATTTACATAGTCAGCGCCGTTGCGAGGGTAGCTAACAATATTTGTGACACTTATTCCGTTTTGATTTCTATAAGTGTTTCCTTTAGTCAACATGTCTGAGACCGAAAAGACAAGTGAAAAGCCACAAATCAGCAAGACAAAGGCAAAATTACAATTGTGCTTGCAAAGATTTGACAAAGTTTGTGCTGATATTGCTCGTATGCAAACAGCAATTAAAGCAAAGACCATTTCATTTGATAAAACAGAGTTAGCGTTCCGATTAGAGCTTTTAGAAGGATATATACAAAAGGCAATGGATTTAAAGACTGATCTGGATAATTTAAGCCCTCTTAATGATTCTAGAGGGCCATTAGAGGACTTGTGTGTCGTCACAAGAGCGTTGTATATTAACGCATCTAAGCCGACTTCAGGGCTAAGAACTGATCATGATTGCTCCTTCGTTTCGACCCACCGATCCCAGTTGCCGAAAATGCGTTTGCCAAAATTTAGTGGCATTGTGTTGAAAAATCCGTTTAGTAGTTGGTATACAACAGCCGAGCACACTCGATTTCAACATTCTTGTTCTACTGCTGTTTGAGTAGTTTCAACTGTGTCAAAATTGTCAGTTTTTTCTCAGAATTGTTGACTACATGTCCCACTGTGCCCATAATTGACTGACAAACCTGTTGAACCTCAAAGATAAACTACACGTAATGCAGTTGCCGACATTACTCAACATACTATACATATATGCATAAAAATATATTTTAACTTTTTAGTAACATGAGATATTGTTGCATCGAATTTGAATATTTTGTAAATCTCTTTTGTATTTTAAACAGTTGAAAACTCTGGAATGCTTTGATATAAGAAGTACCGGTACCAGAATAATTCTTGTATAGAAATAAAACTTTTAAGTAAAAGCTTTTATAAGTGCTTGCTTGCGGATTTATACGTGTACTAGATTTGACCTTCTGAAGTGACCTAAATTTCAATAATTAGAATAAAATTAGTAAACGATTTCAATAAAAAAGGGAATATTTAATTGGTTCAAATGTAGGTAACGGGCAGAAGGTGCCGTAGCAAACCTAACATAATTAATATATTTTTGATCAGTATCACTATCCGAGTCGATTAAGCCATGTTTGTTTGTCTGCCCGTCTATCTGGATGTGCAGATGTCTGTGTCAACACACAGATCTTAGCTATTACAACAGCCAGAAACACAAAAGTTGGCCTGATATGCAAAATATTTCGTGCCACGTTTTCACTTTGATTTGTAAGCGTATTATAAAAAATAAAACTTCTGACTTTGACCTTCTGAGTTAGCTTACTATAATATCTACTGCTAAATTTCAAATCGATCGGACAATACCTTAGTGTAGATAGTTGTAAATTACATAAATCATTATTAGTATGTTAGATAGAAATCTTTCTTAATAACAGCGAAATGCAACAAGTTTTGGATGATTATTGAGCTGTTAACTAGTGATGACAAACCCAGTGTCATTGCCTAAAGCTTAATAGCTTGTGTCCCATTATAATAAAAGTCAAAATGTTATAGGAGTTGTGGAGGCTTAAGATAGATTAGGATGAGGCCATTCCTATGAGTCTTCACACAGCATGGCATAATTTTACCATGACGTTGCGAGATTTGCATAGAATCCATATTCCTCCATATGTCTGGCATGCTATGATCAAGTCCAAATTCATGGTTTTGCAGTTCGCACGAATAACAAATATTGACTATAGTAATTATTTACTGAAATAAATAATTAGAACAATGAATCAAAACGACATACGCAATCAGCGACAATGTGAACAAGACGAGCGCCGGTTCTCTTTACAATGCAATAATGCATACTTTTCTTTCGTCTCGCCGCAAATCGCTGATCGAGCACCCTCACCTTCAACTAACTCGAAAAATAAACTCTTGCCCACAGCGAACGACAGACCGCGTTCTTGCTCTCCCTCTCTGCCTGCTTCGGCCCACAAGTCGTGGAGCGAAGAGACCACCTCTCTTATCTCGCTCTCCTCACAGCGCCCAACGACCATTCCGGGTAACTGTAATACTGCTATAACAAGTGCAGTGACCTCCCTAGCAACTGCCACTGCTATCACTAAAACAACTTCGTCAGCGGCCCAACGAATTATCGCTGAGCCAACAGCAACACCGACGAAAGAACCAAAACAAAAGCAGAATACGATTTCGACTGTGCAGACTGGAATGGATCGCTACATTCAGATCAAGAGAAAACTCAGTCCCCAAAACAATAAGGAGGGTAATCAACCCAAAATTAATCGAGCCAACAACGGCAATGAAATCTCTGCAGTAAATAACTCAAACCGATATGCTATCTTGGCTGATTCTCCGACCGAACAACCTATGGAGATCTGGCAACCCTCTCAATTTGCCATTCACACTTATTTAAATATTTACTTTCAATAGATATTAATCTGTTTAATTTATCGATATCGTTTTAATCATCGTTAAGTTCCTTCTCTTTCGATCGGAAACTGTCAAGCACACAACACGTGCCACTCCGTAACTTTTTTAAAACCTTTTACATTTTAATCTAAATAAATCATAAGCAACAAACAACATCCATTGCATTTAATTTTATAAAGCATCTACCAAAACCACCACAATGTTCACCACAATTGGTGACCCTCGACTCTCAAATACGCAAATTCCACATTATCCCGCTTAAAAAGGAAATATTCATGAAACAAAACTGCAGATTCAAACAGAAGCAGATCACCGTATAGTGACTAAATATCTCAATTAAGATAGTAAAAACTACTACAACTACCAATTAAAAAGTTGCAAAGGGCTACTGGTAGTACTTAAGGGCATTGAAGCAACAGTGACACCTGCCGAAGTAATTGAGGTTTTAAGGGACAAAAACTTTTCTGCAATTAATATATTAAACAAAGACAAAATTCCGCAGCCACTTTTTAAAATAGAACTTGAACCAGAGGTCCAGACACTATTGCAAAACGAAGTGCATCCAATATACAATCTACAGTACTTGCTACATCGGAGGATCACCGTGGAGGAGCCAATGTACTAACTGCCAAGAATACGGAAGATAAGTCTGTGAAGAAATGCGGGGAAAACATACTGCAAACTACAGAGGCTGTGTGGTTTACAAAGAATTGAAGAGTCGCCTAAACAAACGTATTGCCACAGCACATACATACAACAAAGTCGATTTCTACTCTTCGCAACCGATGTTTCAACCACCCTCAAGTGTCCCAAGCACTACTCCTGCAATTTCTTTCGCTAGCGCCTTAAAATCCGGACTAGAAGTCCCCGCTCCACCGACAAGAACTGCTCTATGATGCTATTCCTACAGCAAAGCATGAAAGACTTTATGACGTTCATGCAAAATACTCTGCAAGAGCTCATGAAAAACCAAAACATCCTGATACAACTTCTTGTACTTCAAAATCCCCATAATGGCTTCCCTATGGATATCTCTGTGGAACGCAAATGGCGTTTCACTGCATACAAAGAACTCACACAGTTCATTAATGAGAAAAACATCGACGTAATGCTTCTATCAGAAACGCACCTCAGAAATAAATACAATTCTCATATACCAGGACACTTGTTCTATGGTACAAATCATCCAGATGGTAAAGCTCATGGAGGCACTGGAATACTCATCAGAAATCGCATAAAACACCACCATTTATACAATTTTGACAAAAACTACTTACAATCTAAGTCCATAGCCTTACAACTCAACAATGTTTCAATGACTCTAGCCGCAGTCTACTGCCCACCACGCTTTCCAATCTCTGAGGATCAATTCATAAAATTCTTTAACACACTAGGTGACAGATTCATCGCAGCGGGTGACTATAACGCCAAGCACACCCATTGGGGATCTCGACTTGTGACGCCAAAGAGTAAGCAGTTGTACAATGCGCTTACGAAGCCGAAAAACAAACTAGACTATGTGACTATGCTAAACCAAACTACATCAGAACTAACCGAGAAATCGAGCGGCTGGTATTAAATAAACGACGCCTACGAAGGGAGTAGCAGTCCAATAGATCACCACACGCGGGCTTACCAATGCTCTTAAACAAGAGGAAGTAAACAGCCAACGTTCATATATCGAGTAACTGACTCCCCACCAGTACTAAGCATCCTTTGTGGAGAGCGCACAGAAACCTAAAGACTCCAATAGAGTCAATTATGCCACTACGAAGTCCCTCTGGCACCTGGATTCGCAGTGATGAGGAGAGAGCCAGTGCTTTCGCTGACCATCTACAAAATGTATTCCGACCAAATCCCGCTACCAACTCATTTACTCTCCCTCCTTTAACAGCAGCAAATTCAGAACCTCAAGAACCCATTGAATTCCGACCATGTGAATTAGCAAAGTTATCAAAGAACAACTGAAGCCAAGCAAATCGCCTGGCTTCGACTTTTTTTTTTTTTTTTTTTCCTTTAACTCCTAGTGGAGCATAGGGCCTCAGATAAGGCTTTCCATCTTCTTCTATTGCTGGCTGTTGTCTTGCATTCGTTCCATGAGATTCCTGCTTCGACTAGCTCATTGTCAACTCTTCTTCTCCAAGTTTGTTTCGGACGGCCTCTTCTTCTGTTGCCTTGTGGATTCCAATCGAGTGCTTGGCGGCATATTGAGTCATGTGGTTTCCTTAATGTGTGACCTATCCAACTCCACTTCTTTTTCTTTATTGTTTGCTCAAGTGGCTCGCAGTTAGTTTGCTGGTACAACTGGCTGTTGGTGATGGTGGCTGGCCAGAAGATTCCCACTATTCTACGTAGGCATTTGTTCACAAATACTTGAGCAGATGATAATTCTCGTCCGGTATAACTCCACGTTTCACTGCCGTACAACAGGGCCGCTAGCACACATGCCTTGAAGATCCTAATTTTTGTGCTGGTTGCAATTTGTCTGGTCTTCCATGTAGTGCGTAGTTGACCGTATGCTGCCCTTGCTTTGGCAATTCTGCTGCTGATGTCTTCTTTTGTGCCACCAGTTGTTGACATTACGCTGCCCAAGTAGCAATACTCTCTGACCTCTTCAATTTGTTGTGAACCGATAGTGATGGTGTTGGTGTTATCGGTGTTGATGCGCATTAGTTTGGTCTTGTTGATGTTTATGTTAAGACCTTTGGATTGTGTAGCTGCGCATAGATTGTTCATCAGTTTTTGCATACTTGTGTGTGTGTTGGTTATAAGACCGATGTCATCAGCGAAGTCTAAGTCGCCAAGTTTCCGAGTTGGGTTCCACCATATGCCAAGCGTTTCTGTTGAAATTTGTCGTAGGGCTTCGTCTAGGATTGTTATGAAGAGCAGTGGTGATAGTACACAGCCCTGCCTCACACCATTTCGTACCTCGAACTCGTCACTCCTTATGCCGGTATGTAGTACACTACATTTAGCTTCAGAGTACAGAGCTCTAATTACTCTGATGATTTTGGATGGAATGCCTTTCTTCGCCAAAGCTTTCCATATTTCTATCCTGTCTACTCGATCGAATGCTTTTTCGAAGTCTACGAACATAACATAGAGCGGGGATTGGAATTCGTTGGACTGCTCAATGATCAGCCGTAGTGTATTTGACTGGTCAATACAACCACGGTTCGCTCTGAAGCCGGCTTGTTCATCGCGTAGTAGGCTTTCGATGTGTTGAGAAATGCGTTGGAGGATTATCTGTGCCACAATCTTATTGATCGTGTTGAGTACAGTGATACCCCTCCAGTTACCACATTTCTTCAAATCGCCTTTCTTTGGTATTTTAATGATGATGCCTTTTTTCCAATCGTTGTTGAAGTATTCGTTTTCCCATGCTATTCTGATATGTTCGTATAACGCTGCGTCAGATGTAGTTGGATCGACCTTAAGGAGCTCCGGTGGTATGTTATCTGTACCGGGAGCTTTGTTGTTCTTAAGTTTCTTAATGGCCTCAACTATTTCAGATCTTGATGGTGGTGTAGATCTGATTCGCCTGTTGGTGTGTGCGTTATCTTCGATTTCTTCTTCAGTTTCGTTAATAGCGCTGTCTTGGAAGTTCAGCAGTTCATCGAAGTGTTTTTTCCATCTCTGTCGCTGTTGGTCCGTTGATGTTATGTTTTTCCCGTCTTTGTCTTCGAGCATCATGTTATTATTTTTAGTCGTGCCACCATTTGCCAACTCTTTAACTTTTCGGTAGAGGGTGCGCATGTCGTGTTTTTTGTGCAGCTTCCTCTGCTTCGTCAGCTATTTTGTTGGTGTTGGTGCGTCGATCCTTTCTTGCTGCTCTTTTGACACGTTTACCCATGGCATTATACTGGGCCCGCAAATCTCGAGTTTCTCTCTGGTTCAGTCTTTCTTTCAATTGACGGCGTAACTCTATGAGCTGCCATGTGTCATCAGAAATCCAGTCTTGTCTTTTGTTTTTCCTTTTTATGCCCAGAGTTTGTTTTGCTGCCTCGAGATGGCACTCTTGCCAGTTAAGTGCCTCGTTTTCTAGCAATTCATTCAATTTGGCTGAGTATTCTCTCCTTTTGGTGGGATTTTTTTAACTCATCGACGTTGATGTTGTGACGTCGGTGCCCCTCCTGGCGTATGGTTTTAATGGCCATGATTTTCAATTGAATGGTTGCTAGAACGAGCTCATGATCTGTGAACAGGTCTGCGCCCCTTTTATTTCGCACGTCTAGTAGAGAGCTGCGCCATTTGGAACTTATTCTTTTGGTGTTCCCTTCAATTTTCAAGGCATATTAATTTTTCATCAACATGCTGGTGTGCTCTGCTACTCCTTGTAAATGCAAGTCCGATACTAAGCCGGAATTTGTTTGCTGCTGGTTGTGTGATAACTACTTTCACATCAAATGCATCGGCTTAACAGTACGCATTAAGGATCATATTAATAATAGAGAATCTGGCCTAAAATGGACATGCAAAGTTTGTCGAGTGAAAGAACTCACTGTTACCAAAATGCTTAGGGAGACGAAATTGAAATTTGAGAAATTGCGTGCAGCCTTTTCAAATCTCCAATCAGAATTCGTTAATATGGAAACTCAATTCAATTCCTATGAATGTGCTGATGAGTCTCCCGAAATTCCGCTGGCAACTCCTTCAGGCACAACATCTCCTGTTATTGCCTATCTAACACCGTCTACGTCTCCTAACATACCTCCAGCCTCCCCGGCTGTTATATGCGATCCACCACTTTTGATCGTCACTTCACCTGTTTCAACTAGTTCTAAAAAGATTCCCAAAAATTCTTTGGAAAACAACGTTGCCAACATCTCAAATGTAAAATCGCTTGTCGCGGTTAAGCCTAAGAAACAAGTTTTCGTTTCTCGCCTTGCACCTGATACTTCGGTTGAAGATGTGCAATCATTCATTAATTCTAAAATCTCGGTTCCTAGTATTGTTGTTGAAAAATTTAAATTTAACTACATGCGAGATATTGCATCTTTTTAAAATAAGTATTCCTGCAGACAAGTTTCAATCTGTCTGCAGCGCAACCTTCTGGCCGCCAGACTTAATTGTAAAAGAATACTCTCCTAAACAAAAAAGTAGAGCTGCGGTACCGCTTCCTACAATTTCTCGTGCCTCTTCTTCTTCTAATGGTACATCAAAAAACCAGTAGATTTTTCCTATCTTCATTTTGCCTATCAAAACGTTAGAGGCCTAAACTCTAAGCTATTTAATTTGTTTATGAATAGTGTATCTTTTGATCATCAAATACTAATATTTACTGAAACCTGGTTAAAACCTGATGTAGATAACAGTTCAATTTTTCCCAATAAGTACACCACCTTCAGATGTGATCGTTTATCACGAACTGGAGGTGGTGTTCTTATAGCTGTAGAATCTGATCTTTCTTCCGAACTAATTTCGATAGACCATAGTTCTCTCTTAGAATTTGTATGTGTTAAAATAACAATGTATCAAATTTCAATTTATATTACGTGTTCTTATATTCCTCCCTCATCTGATAGTTCTATCTACCTGGACCATCTTTCATCTATCCAATCTGTCGCCTCCAAATTATCTGATAGAGACTACTTGCTAGTTTTTGGTGATTTCAACTTACCAGAAGTTACTTGGTTTTCTCAATCTGATTTATTGGTGCCTTCTTTATTTAATTCTTTTTTTAAGTGGCCTTTCGGAGCTATCTCTTTATCAACTAAATAATGTTCCTAATTGTAGTGGTAGAATGCTTGATTTAGTTTTCTCTTCCGACATTCTAGTAAATACTATCTCTAGAATCAATCCCTTAGTTCTTCCTGAAGATCCCTATCATCCTACATTAGACCTGGTTCTAACTTTGCCTATTTCTACGCAAACTGCAACTGTTTCCCATAAACTAAAATCACGTTGTTTCCGTAAGACCGATTTTGTAAAATTGAACCATTTAATTTTGGAACATGATTGGTCATCTTTTTTATTCATGCTCTGATATAAATACATGCATTTCATTTTTTTATTCCTCTATGAACTCATTTTTTGATCAATGTGTTCCTGTTACTTTTCCTGTAAAGTCCAACAGGCCTCCTTGGTTTTCACGTGAGCTAGTAAGGTTGAAAAATTTGAAATCCCGGTATTTTAAAAAATTTAAAATTACTTCTAATCCTTCTGATTTTACGCGTTATATTGCTGCAAGAGCAAACTTTATTGCTCTAAATGCAAATTGTTACAAAAAGTATTTGTGTCGCTGCCGTTTGCAGTTTGCTCAGGACCCAAAGCAATTTTACAACTTTGTCAACTCAAAACGTAAATCAAGTAGATTTCCTTCTGTTCTATCATATGAAAATAAGGAAGCAACTGATGATCAGGCGGTCGCCGATTTGTTTGCAGACTTTTTTCAATCAACTTATTCAACTGAACCTAATAGTTTCCCATTACATCCATACACTTATATTATAAAAAATTTTAACACTTTCTTCTGTCCTTCTATTGATGAAACGTCTTTACTTAGCGATCTTAAATCGATAAAACCAGTTTTCTCTCCTGGCCCTGACGGAGTTCCAGCATGTGTGCTTAGATATTGCGCTGATTCAATTCTTAAACCTATTCATAAGCTGCTTGACTTGTCACTAGCAAATAGTTATTTCCCACCTATTTGGAAAAACTCTTTTCCATTCCTCTTCACAAAAAGTGGTTCCAACCATGATGTGAAGAACTATAGGTGTATTTCCAAATTGTCCGCTATTCCTAAAATTTTTGAAAAAAATTTTACGGCTCAGTTAACTTTTATGTGTAAATCTATAATTTCACCATGTCAACATGGGTTTATTAAGGCAAGGTCCACAGCTTCTAATCTTTTAGAATTTTCCTCTCACATTAATTTAGGATTTCGGAACAAAATGCAAACTGATGTGGTCTATACTGACTTCAGTAAAGCATTTGACTCCGTAAATCATAGACTCTTAATCCAAAAGTTAAATTTGATTGGTTTTCCTCAAAAGCTCCTTTTGTGGATTTCCGATTATTTAACTAATAGGTCTCAACGAGTTTCTTTTAAAGACTGTCTCTCTAAGCCGATCTTAGTCACTTCTGGTGTTCCTCAGGGTAGCCACCTTGGGCCTTTGCTATTTAACCTTTTTATTAACGACCTTCCTTCTATACTTCTTCACTCTAACATTCTTATGTATGCTGATGATGTGAAACTCTGTTTGACACATAGTGATCCTATTAATAACCATCTTCAAACAGATCTTGATTTGTTTTTTGCTTGGTGTAGACATAATCTACTACATCTAAACTGTTTGAAGTGCAAGGTTATGTCATTTTACAGAGGTAACTATCATGTCATCGACTATAATCTTAACTTAACCCCACTCTTACGAATATCTGAAGTAATGGATTTAGGTATCCTCTTTGACCATAAATTGAAATTTGATCGTCACATAACACAAATTGTCAATAAGGCATTTCGACTACTTGGGTTCATCAAAAGATGGGCCAAAGAATTCGAGGATCCTTATACGACTAAGTTGCTTTATACTTCTCTTGTTCGTCCAATTCTTGAATATGGGTCTTGCGTGTGGTCGCCGCAATACCATATTCATCAAGATAGAATTGAGTCTGTTCACAAGCAGTTCCTACTCTTTGCCTTGCGTAGTCTTAATTGGGTTTCGGGTGTAGACTTACCACCATATTCTATTAGACTCCTTCAAATTAATCTAGCTGCTTTAACTAACCGTCGTATTATGTTAGGTGTTATGTTTATCGTAAAACTAATAAGGTACGATATAGACTCCCCCACTCTACTTAACCTAATCAATTTCTGTATTCCTTCTAGAGTTACTCGTAATTTTAGGCCACTTTCTTTAGCCTTTTGTCCTAATAATTACAGCTTGCATGACCCTTTCCGAGTTCTCTGTTCTGATTACAATAGACTGTTTAGAGTTTTCAACTCAGAGTCCTCCCTCCACTCTGTTAAATTATCTATCCTTAATGAATTAACTTCTCATCCTAATAACTAACATTAATCCACCGATCTGATTGGGTTTTACTGGGTTTTCCCCAATCCTTTGCAGCAAATGTTGGATCGTTAATTCTTGCTTTATTTTCCCCAGACTAAATTTAATAAATTTGTAATCCTAATTAATTTTTAAAATTTTTTTATATTTTTAATCTTAATTTTACTTAATTTTAATTTAAATATAATAATTTTTCAAGTCGACTGGCTTAGTTGACGTTAAATAAATAAATAAATAAATAAATAAATTAGCCAATTGTATCCTATATCTGTTCGTCGGGGTTTCCGACTTTACCGCATTACAGATACTACGGTTATTTATTCTGAATTAGTGGGAGTGGTTTTTCGTGGAGAAAATGTTATGAAAATTTAATGGACTTTGATGGTGCTCTCGGGTTCACTTTTAAGAGTAGTTGTAAAGCTAATGCTGTTAAAAATATCTTGTTCTATACCATCCAATTCTTCAATTCGTTTTTGCTCAATTGTCTCTAAGTTAGGAATTCTTTTGTTGAAGTCGAGAATGTTTGTCTCGATCTCTGTAATTAATGTTTTTTCTTATTTTTTGATTGACGCCGTTCGTTAGAAATTGAAGAAGTTATATTTCTTACAACTTTTTCTAGTTCTTCATCAACATACTGCTTTGATGTTTAATCATTTTCATTTATGGGTGTTAGACAATTTTTAAATATTTTCTTCTATGCATTCAGATTACCATTAGAGTCATTGAATAAAACTTCAAATTTTTCAACACCTTTCCTAAATTGTTTTGAATATTCTACTTTATTTGAATAATGTCCGAACTTACCAAGTGACATATTGAATATGATTGTAAGTAGCAATTGAATATTATATTTAAAGTTTTCATTACATTTTTTGGGGCATTATTATAACTTCTGGATATTCTTCATCTCTTTTTTCATTTATTATAACAGTTTGATGAACATCAGGAGATTGACCATATGCATTTTTACCCAGAATCAGCGAACCATCTATTTGCATAGTACTAGAATTTGCAGTAGTTTTTTTAAATGTTTGTTCACAAAACTAGTTAGATTATTAATTTTCTCGATAATTGTAATCATAACTCTATCGAGATTTGCCATTGAATTAAGTAGATGGATTACTTTATCTTCCAATGATGTTATATGTGTATTTCGTTTATGAAAATCCTTAATTATTGTTTGCTGCTGATACGCTTTCAATTCGGTTAGAGTGCGTATATTCCAGTGAGCGAATCGTGTCCGTTGTTTAAATGCGAAAGTCGTTGCCGGTTTTAGGGGATGAAAATGTTCTATCTTTATCTTTTGGTTTCTGTTAATCAATTTGGGATTCGAATAAACAGGTGATTAGCCCAATTGTATCCTACAACTGTTCGTCGGGGTTGCCAACTTTACCGCATTACAGATACTACGGTTGTTTGTTCTGAATTTAGTGGGAGTGGTTTTTCGTGGAGATAATGTTATGCGAAATTTTATGAACTTTGAAGGTGTGTGTATCCGGAATGGATTGGTAGAGAAAAATTTTTCCATGATCTTCATCGGGACTCGAACCCGCAACCTCTGGAACGACAGTCAGCGTCTCTACCCACTGAGCTATCGAGGTCGTCAAACTCGGCTTCGACTTAATAACTCCAAAAATGCTCATTGAACTCCCAAAGTGTGCTTTTCTGCACATCTGCTTGTTGTTCAACGCAATCGCCAAGCTTGGATACTTCCCTCAGAAATGGAAAAAGTCGATCATAGTTGTTTGGTTATGCAGCCAGCAGCAGAAATTTTATTTACTTTAGTTTTATTACTCTTATACATTGCTCTGTCCAGCAATATATTTTGCATTCCCCTTTGTGCTGTGTTCTCTCTCTCTCAATGGTGAGCCAGCACTGCTGCTAATCTTTATTTGGTCAGTGAGTTAAAAATTAAGTGTTGATCACACCGGTACTGCTGCGGACACTGCCGCCGTTTTTGTGAATTAAAGCCCTGTGAAAAAGCTCATTGACTGAACATAGTAATGATTCCAAAGCCAGGAAAAGATAAAACGCAGCCATCATCATATAGACCGATAAGCTTACTAACTTCTCTGTCAGAGTTGTTTGAAAATATGCTACGCCCTCATCTTAAAATAAACAACACACTTTCAACACATCAATTTGGCTTCAGAGAAAAATATGGAACCATCGAACAGGTCAATCGAATTACGTCAGAAATTCGTACTGCTTTTGAACATCGAGAATATTGCACAGCCATTTTTCTAGACGTAGCCCAAGCATTTGACGGAGTGTGGCTGGATGGACTTTTGTTTAAAATAATCAAGCTGTTGCCCCAAATCACACATAAGCTACTGAAGTCGTACCTATACAATAGACTGTTTGCAATAAGATGCAATACTAACACCTCACGAGACTGCGCAATAGAAGCTGGAGTGCCACAAGGTAGTGTTCTGGGTCCAATCCTATACAGTCTGTATACGGCGGATTTCCCCACAGACTACAATATAACAACCTCTACGTTCTCTGGTGATACCGCGATACTCAGTCGTTCCAAATGCCCAACAAAAGCCACGGCAGTCCTATCCCGACACTTAACATCTGTAGAACGATGGCTTGCCGACTGGAGAATTTCAATAAATGCACAAAAATGCAAGCAGGTTACCTTTACCTTAAACAAACAAACATGCCCACCACTGGTCCATAATAACATATGCATTCCACAAGCCGACGAGGTAACATATCTGGGTGTTCATCTGGACAGACGGCTCACTTGGCGCAAACATATAGAAGCCAAGACGATGCATCTTAAACTTAAAGCAAGGAACCTCCATTGGCTCATAAATGCTCGCTCTCCACTTAGTCTGGAGTTCAAAGCTCTTCTATACAACTCCGTCCTAAAACCTATCTGGACTTATGGCTCTGAGCTGTGGGGCAACGCATCCAGAAGTAACATAGACATTATTCAGCGAACACAGTCATCAATTCAAAGAACTATCACTGGACCGCCGTGGTACCTTCGGAACGAAGACATACACAGAGACCTAAAAATCAAATTAGTAATCGAAGTAATAACTGAGAAGTAAATGAAATACCAAGAAAAGCTGACCACCCATCCAAATCCCTTCGCAAGAAAACTAATCAGAGAATGCAGTCAAAGTCGACTGCACCGCAACGACCTCCCAGCCCAGCAATAAACTTATTAGGGCATTAATCTCAAACACTATCACTAAGTGAAAGTTAACTAAGCTAGATTAAGATTTGAATACTTATTGTTAGCAATCTCTTAAAACAAAGGGAAGATTCAATAAATAATAGAAAGCAATAAAAAAAAAAAAACTTGCCACCGATGACGCTCTTGTTAGCACCACTATCAAGAAGAGACAGGTGATCCTGGCCGAAGACGTTGACTTGTGTGAAAGGACGTATGTCACCGCTTTGATGGACGATAGAGGAGATAGTGTACCGTGTCAAACCCCGTACGTGTCACCAGAATTCACGCATATGGGTTACAGATCTGGATCTTCTTGAAACGATAGCGTCAACATTTGAAATGCTGGGGCTAAAGGTCATATCAGGTGAATTCATAAGGCTGGGAATCTGGGGAATAACTACAGAATTCGAGATTAGCGGTGGATTTCGACTTGGGCGTGCACCTATCGTAATTCGGCTTTTAGACTTCGACAGCACCACATCCGTAGCAAAAGATGCGTCTTTCATGAAGACAATCGTGATAACGATGCCCTACTTCCTCGCAATTCCAGCATTTGGAATTGTCGAATGAGCAAACGGCACATATTTCCGTAGAATGTTTCGGAAGAACTCTTTGTGTCTGTTATATTCCCTACGCACCTGTTGCACCTCCGAGCGCAAATTATAGAAAACTTCGACTGCTCGGAGGGAATCAGCAATAGTCAGCATGGCATCCAAAAATTCGTCGAAGCTTTCGCTACTACCCTGCTCACGACGACGCATCGCGTCCTTGATGTCTCTGTCTGTTCTCTGGTCCTGGTAACGCTCCTATAGACGACTACACAGTTCCAAACAGTACAAATCGCGAACAGTTCGATGTACTCTCCAATAAAAAGAAAGGGCAGGGCCAGAAAACAAAAGATGTGCGAACTGGGACAACAAGGCGAAGTTGAAGCGAAATATGAAATTCTCAAGGAGAAGGTCATTGGGCGATCCCGTGAACGTAATGCGCCAGTTGGTGATAATGTTTGAGATCCTATCTCTGCGATCAATATCTGAATAGCCGAAAGAAACACGAGCCATGCTGCCTTCCACCTAAGCTATCTTCGGGCCTCGAGGTGTTGCTCTGGCGACGAATCGCTGCTGCCTCGCCCTTTTTTCGTAACGATGATCATCTCGAGCTTTTCGAGCGGACTGGACGACGTTTAGATTGCGGAACGCTGAGGAGATTTGTTCCGAAATTATAGCCGCAATACTGTCCCTATACTTGTCCATAGAAGATTCAGGGGTTTTGTCCTGACTGGTGTCATTACAGATGGTACAGTCCATCGCGATGTTTATCAGGTCCCCTACTCTCTACATATTCCGTTTAGTAGCCATGACATCCCAACCGATTAAGAAATGCGATAGTTGATATATATAAATTCGATAAATTCATTAAAGATAAAAGGGCTTACATAGGTTTAGATAACATAACATCAATGTTGTGAAGATCGTTCATTAAAAATAGCTCCGATTACTGAAAATACATTGGGAAAAAACTGCGTGAAGCTCTAATCGGATGGTGAGGAACGTGCCGAACTATCCAACAAAAACAATCTCAGCTATCACGAGTCGAGATGTTTGTTTGATGAAGTTAGGGTATGGTATCGAGCCGATTAAAACCAATTCGATAGTTCCAACCCCTACAATCTGCCATCAGATAGCTAAATAGCAATCGGTCTGGTTCCGATGTTCACCAGAATAACCAGCAGTTCCAGATTGCGTATAACAATCGGCTAAATTTAACAAAGCAAAGAAGTATGGATATAATATGGATTCCTAGCGAAAATAGGAGGGAAAGGAAAAGGTATATCGAAAGGAAGGGTACAGCCGAGTGCAACCATTTTCGGGCCCACGTTGGGTGTGAATTTCTGTAACGACCAGTAACGTCCCTTGCACACCCTGTATACAGTAAAGCCTGCTATGCTCAGGGAAAATGGGCGGGGTTTTGTGTGCAGGTTCGGTTATCGATGTTGTGAAGATCGTTCATTAAAAATAGCTCCGATTACTGAAACTACATTACGAAAAAACTGCGTGAAGCTCTAATCGGATGGTGAGGAACGTGCCGAACCATCCAACAAAAACAATCTCAACTATCACGAGTCGAGATGTTTGTTTGATGAAGTTAGGGTATGGTATCGAGCCGATTAAAACCAATTCGATAGTTCCAACCCCTACAATTTGCCATCAGATAGCTATCGCAATACCGATAGCAATCGGCCTGGTTCCGCTGTTCACCAGAATAACCAGCAGTTCCAGATTGCGTATAACAATCGGCTAAATCTAACAAAGCAACGCATCCAGAAGTAACATAGACATTATTCAGCGAACACAGTCATCAATACTGAGAACTATCACTGGAGCGCCGTGGGATCTTCGGAACGAAGACATACACAGAGACCTAAAAAATAAATTAGTAATCAAAGTAACAACTGAGAAGAAAATGAAATACCAAGAAAAGCTGACCACCCATCCAAATCCCCTCGCAAGAAAACTAATCCGAGTATGCGGTCAAAACCGGCTGCACCGTACCGACCTCCCAGCCCAGCAATAAACTTATTAGAGCATTAATGACAAACACTAATTAAGCTAGATTAAGATTTGAATACTTATTGTTAGTCTATTAAAACAAAGGGAAGATTCAATAAATAATAGAAAATAAAAAAAAAAAAAAAAAAATACAAACGCTTCAGTCAGGAGCTGACTGTATAAGGCCATGGATTATCATAGTATACCGTAGGCAATAAGTATAGGTATGCATTTCAAGCGCGTAACAAATTTCATTATATGTGCTTCTTCATGATATTTTTGGCACGAACTTGGAATACATATTGCGTCTTGTCCCAGCCCAGCAATAAACTTATTAGGGCATTAATCTCAAACACTATCACTAATTGAAAGTTAACTAAGCTAGATTAAGATTTGAATACTTATTGTTAGTCTCCTAAAACAAAGGGAAGATTCAGTAAATAATAGAAAGCAAAACTAATTGTACATATTTATGCATATACAATCGTGCAATAATGTATGTTGAAGTGCGACGCCAATACATACATGTGGATATGCAGACATGTATGTATGGGCATCCCACTCGCACATTCATAACTTTATAAGGGCTTATGATCTCTGTTATTTTCTACCAATCTAATTGCAAAATATTGGAATCTTACTGAACATGCAAAGTCATAACAGACAAAATAAAATAATTTAATTTGTTTGACTGTAAATATTCTTTTAGTTTATTAGAATAAAATAAATAAACAAAATAAAAACCAGTAAGAAAAGCAACAGTCGCGCAGCACGCGACAGTCGACCTATCTATGTACATATATTCCTCTGTATGTACACATATATATATGCACATGCTTTGAAATTAATTCCGACAGAAGGCGCTCGCGCTTCGCGCTCACCCGCCTCCCTTGTTAGCTGACAGAAGCACTTGGATTTATGCTGATACTTTCTTAAATAACTTCTGTTATTATTGTCCGATCCGATTGTAATTTGGAGACTACGTAGATAATTCATTCAGCTTAGTATATGATAAATTCAGAAAGTTGTATTTTTTATACAGCGCTTACAAATTGATTTCAAAAATTAAATTATTGATTTGTGGGGGCGGTGGGCATGGCACCTAACATTTGAAATAAACTTGATCTGCTTATAGTACACAGGAGTCTTCCTGCCAAATTTGGTAACTCTAGCTCTTATAATAGCTGAGATCTGTGCGTTCACACAGACAGACGGACAGACAGACAGACAGACAGACAGACAGACATGGCTCAATCGACTCGGCTTGTGATCCTGAGCAAGAATATATGTACTTTATGGGGTCTCCCACGCCTCCTACTGCCTGTTACATACAGTTGCACAAAGTTAGTATACCCTTTTTGACCATTTTTAATGGTCGAATGGTATAAAAAGTCCACGCACCCACCTCAACCGGGAGTTGAACTCACGCACCGTCTCGCAGCCGTCCGCCACTCTAACCACTCGGCCATTGCCTCACTCCTTCGCCCATCGGCAAAGCAGCTTTGTGAACCAATTCTCTTACCATACAATGCAAATAAAAAGTTTAATAAAATGCTGTGTCCGACGCTAGATTTGACCTTCGGTGTGCTTGCGTAAATTAGGTATGCTTAAGTATATATAGTATGTTCAAAGTGAGTTTAATTCGTATCATATCTCACTTATTTATAGTCCGATTTAAATGAAATTCTCACATAACACCCGTGGCAAGGTATTTGTCATATAAGATATACAACTTTGGTTGTTGAGCTAATATTGTAGTTTTTAAATAGTTATTACTGATTTACAGAGGCGGGAAGCGGCGTGTCCAAATTTTAAAAAACTTTGAGACACTGCAATATATACGTATGTTGTCACATACGTATACGTATGACAGACATGGCTCAATCGACTCGGCTACTATTACTGATT
Organism: Zaprionus nigranus; assembly: GCA_018903425.1. Lineage (NCBI taxonomy): Eukaryota > Metazoa > Arthropoda > Insecta > Diptera > Drosophilidae > Zaprionus > Zaprionus nigranus. Next base: position 62,870 of record JAEIGD010000193.1, read on the forward strand.
CAGAATATATAAAGTTTATGGGGTCGGAGATGCCTCCTTCTGCCTGTTACGCACATTTCCGTTCCGACAAACACAATAGACCATGAATTTTTTTAAAATCCATGGCCTAATGAAGTATGTAGATGATGAAGACAACGCTAAGGCAGACGAACAAAATAACATGGACGAAGTTAATTCAAAAAACAGCAATGAAAGCGAGAGTTTTTTCGGCATCAACTCTACCTTTAAAGATAGAAACTCTGAATGTTGTGTATTACTAACAATAAGTCTGAATTTCTGTTTTTTTGTTATCTATGTCTCCTTTATAATTACGAAGATAAAATAAAAACTTTATATATAAGTTATTCAGTTTTAGTTTATAATTTACAAAAAAAAAACTGTTTTTAAAGATTTGTCTGTCATCAGCACCTGGTATATTCTATAATCTGGTAACCATGGACCAACACTTTGTGAACGATTGGCGTCATTGGGTACCAAGAATATCTTTAATATATAAAGTAAATGTCTCGCCACACAAAACTTAAAATTTTTCCGGATTGATTTTGTATTCCCAAGAAATTGCGATTAATATTGTCTGGAACTTTTTTAAAATATTGGTATCGAAATCTAAAATATCTGACAGTACATCAATACTTGAGAACGCCCTCCTCGCAATGTTACCATCGTTGCTCTTCCACTTCCATTTATTTTTTTTTATTATCAAGATGACCTTTTTACAATTTGTTTGAGCTATTTACCAAAAACAACATCGATCAAATGACCCCCTTTATTTCGAATACAAAAGCCGGCTCTTTTTTTCGCATTTTTCATCACATTTACAAGCATTTCGAGCGTGATAGCTGCCATTTCAGCTCGAGTGCTATCTTTTATATCTTCTAAGGTCTTCGGCTTGTTGGTATCAACTTTGCTCTTCAAAAATCCCTACAAAAAGAAATCTGGCGGTGTCAAATCTGGGGATCTTGGCGGCCAGTCAATATCACCGTTTTTGGATACAACACGTCCGGGAATTTCCGACGCAGATAGTGTATTGTTGCTGTATGGCATATTGTAATAAGTAGGTGTTGCCATGTAATAAGTTGGTTCCCAGTGGTGATAATATTAATCGTTGTAGTTTAGTTTTAAGGCAATGGAATTGTGTCCATTGCCGATCTTTATTTAATTCGATAAGTGTTGGAGCAGGCAAGGTCCCGTCAAATATTGAGTGGTTCTTAAGTCTACTTACAGAAGCTTTCTTAGCCTAAATCGGGGAGCAGCGCTGCCAGCGTAGCTTGTAGCGCCTCCGCGCTTATATGCATATCTTATGTATACATATATAGTAACATATCCATTCTACACTACACTACACCACACCTACACCACACAAAACTCAAGTTGTAAACAACACACTGACTCACACATAATTGTAAACACAACTCCCCTTCCACACACATAATTGTAAATACAACTCCCCAATTACTCTAAGCATAAAATATGTAAAACTATACCACTGTACCACAGAACAAAAGCCCTTCGATTAACCTCGGTCATAAAAACCCGCGACATCATAAAATCCGCGACATAAACAATTATTCCCCAAAATTCCGCGACATAAACAATTGTTCCCCAAAATTCGGAGACAATAACAATTGTCCCCTAGGCTACTCGAATTCGATCTTGGTGTCGACCACTTGGCGAGCCAAGTAATAAAAACAAACCATCCGAGTCAGCAATCACGCGCTCAGCAATCACGCGCTCGTCTCAGGATTCTCCAGTTACCACTATTTTCGGCAATCTCTCTCTCTTCACGAGAACAAGAGTTTACAAACTCAAACTCTATTAAATCTTCGCTCTTCGGCTAAGCCAAATTACCTATAAAAACCCAAACGCGCCTCCAGGCGTTAGTTCAGTACTGAGTACGCTATCAACTGCGATAGCGCTGCCTAACTTCGACATTAGAGGTATATTATCCCAACCCCGATATAATCCAAAGGCTTCGGTTCTTCTTGATAGAATTGAATAAAAAGTGTTAATTAATAATACAAAAAAACAACACAGTGTTTTTTTAATTAACTCTCGGTCTGAATACGTAATTGGCGCAGCCGGTAGGATTCTCAAGTAAAAGTCGTGCGACTCGTTCCGAAAACTAATCTAGTGACAAAGGAGTCTTGTACGACCAAGACTTATCCTTTAAAGAGATTAGACCACGCGAATTGGCGCTATAGTGAACGCGAATCGTAATACGATACAGGCTTAGAATCCGCCAAAGAACTACGTGAGTCGGTAATTGACATATACGAGTCAATTTACTGCAAACGAATAAAAGTGTAAAAACAAAGACTTCACCCCAAAATCACCACAACACAAAAAAGTATAACATCAAATAATGACGATGACAACGGAACAAGTTAAACTACTGTCGGCGACACACCTGAATCAGGCCTTGAGTCAAATAAGACAAGTGCCTTCATTCAGTGGCAGTACCCAGGAGCTCAGCGCCTTCATCCGAAGGATTGAATTCATTCTACAATTGTACCCGACAATGGACACCAGGCAACAACATGTGTGCTTCAGCGCAATCGAGATGCAGTTGGCAGGAGATGCTCAGAGAGTATCACAATTATCTGGAGCCAGATAGTCTGATGAATGCTCTTATCAGCGAGTATAAGACGCAAACACCATGTGAGGAATTACTTCGCCGCCTTTACAACACCCCTTTCGTTGGAAGTATCCATAAGTTCGTAGAAGACCTTGAGACTAAGTCGTTCATTATTTCCAATAAGTTAATGTTAGAAGACGATGTTAACAATACGATATTATACACAAATGCCATGAATAACACGGTCAAAGACGTGATAATGAGGAAATTACCCGATAGATTGTTTATGACCCTAGCTAGGCACGGTATAACAACTGTGTCCAAACTCAAACAGGTAGCACAGCAAGAAGGCGTTTACGAAACGATCCTCAATGATAAAACAAAATCACAGAACAATCCTAACTCAAACACAAATTCACCCCAAAATTCTAAGAATAAGGGAAACTATCAAAATTTCTCAAACAATGCCATGCATAATGCAAGCAAACCAAATCAGAACACCAATTCTAAGCCTGCTGAAACTAATTCGCAAGTTATGAATGAGTTCAAACAGAAATTAAGCCATGGTAGAGCCCAGAACCCCTTAAACCAGCAACAGCAGAATAGTAGTGCACCAAACCCTCCAATTAAACGGCAAAGAGAAAGCACTAGTGGCCAATTTAAAATGGACACAGGTGAAAATTTTCTTCAACCAGCCTCGGAGTCGGAAAGCGATTCAGAGGAGGAGGAAACCCGTTCTTAAAAATTAAATTAAATAACATCCCCCTCAAATGTTTAATAGACACCGGTTCGTCTATTAACATCATGAAGCAAAACTTCTTTAACTTTCCCATTAAAACCTCCAAAGTAAAAGTCCATACTATAAACGTCATCATAGTTTTGAACCAAAGTGTTTCATTTCACCCAAGCAAACTTTCTATATTCATAACTTTTCCGAGAAATATGATTTGCTACTAGGAAGAAATTATTTAGAGTCAACTAATGCTCAAATCGATTACTCAACTCAAACAGTCATCATAAATGGCTATCCTTTCAAAATGTGGTACGATCACATCCAAACAGATGAGACAAAGGCTACCAATGAGTGCCCTAAATCATCTAAATCAGAGGAAACCCTCTAACTAAGGAGAAAACCCTCCGAAAACCAAAGGAAACCCCTTTAAACACGTCAATTAAGGAGAAAACCCTCCGAAAACATAAGCGGAAATCCCACTTAAAGTTAGATAAGTCCAAGGTTACCAATGAGTGCCCCAAGTTATCTAAATTAGAAGAGTCAAAGACCACCAATGAGTGTCCCAAGTCTTCTAAAACTGAGGAAAACCCTCAAATCACCCCTTACATAGAAGAAGCCCTTCTAGCAATCTCCTCTAACTACGCCTTAGACGACGAGTTAAGAGAGTCCAATGTATTTAGATTAGAACATCTAAATGCAGAAGAAAGGGCACAACTTTCGCATGTCTTGCTTGAGTATAGTGATATTCAGTACAAGGAAGGTGAAAATTTGACCTTCACGAGTACGATTAAACACCCTATTCATACAAAACACGAAGACCCTATCTACAAAAACCTTACAAGTATCCCCAAGCTTTCGACCTAGAGGTCAACAAACAAATTAACGAAATGAGTGAACAAAAGATAATTAGAAAATCGAAGTCTCCTTATTGTTCTCCGATTTGGATTGTCCCCAAAAAGGTGACGCTTCTGGCAAAGCAAAATTTCGAGTAGTCATAGACTATCGCAGTCTCAATGAAATAACCATTGATGACAAATTCCCCATTCCACTAATGGATGAAATATTAGACAAACTCGGACGTTGTCAATATTTCACAACTATCGATCTAGCTAAGGGTTTCCATCAAATCCAAATGGACCCGCAATCAATTCCCAAGACAGCATTTTCGACAAAACATGGACATTACGAATATACTCGTATGCCCTTTGGTCTAAAAAATGCACCAGCAACCTTTCAACGTTGCATGAACAATCTCCTAGAAGATTTGATCTACAAGGATTGTTTAGATGATATTATTATTTACTCCACTTCTTTGGAAGAACATATAACATCACTAAAAAAGGTATTTGATAAGCTTCGATCAGCCAATCTAAAGTTGCAACTTGATAAATGTGAATTCCTGAAGAAAGAAACAGAATTTCTCGGTCACATTATCACAACAGATGGCATTAAACCAAACCCCAATAAGATAAAAGCAATTGTCAACTTTCCTATTCCCAAAACAACAAAAGGAATAAAGTCTTTTCTTAGACTCTGCGGATTTTACCGTAAGTTCATTCCTAATTTTGCAAAGATAGCAAAACCCATGACAATAAAGCTAAAGAAAGGAGCAACAATTAAATTATTGTTGTGGGGACTGGTGGACGTGGCCCGCTTTGAGAAACTTAACTGCGGTACTCATAACCTCCGATCCCAATTTGATGTACCCTACTCTTTAAAAAGACTGTTGTTCTCATCTGGTCGAGGACATCCACAGATGCGAGTAATATAGCTATCGGCTCGGTACGATCCTGAGAAAATATACCTATTTGTTGGCGCAAGGGGAACTCTAAACGACCACGAACTCAACTTCTGCACAGAAAAGGAACTATTAGCTACAGTTTGGGCAATAATATACCCTTTATGTCCTATTTCAATGGTAGAAAGTTCGACATATTATGCGATCATAGGCCACTTGTCTGGTTAAACAACATGAAAGATCCTAATATGAAACTGCAAAGATGAAGATAAAACTCAATGAATATGATTACAATATTCAGTATCTACCGGTAAAGAAAATCACGTAGCTGATGCCCTATCCAGAGTTCAAATCCAAGAAAACTTCCTTGGTGAAGAAAATACGTTTCCTTCCCACAGCAGCCACTGTGCATAGTGCACAAGAAGACAACCAAAGTCACATCCCCATAACTGAAAGACCTCTTAATTATTACAACAGACAGCTAGAATTGATACAAGAGATGGTTTCTGGCGATACTACAAATAGTAAAATATTTTCACTTAAAACAAGGAATAAAAATTAGTTTCAAAGAAACGACAGATCCCTTGCCAACGAATTGATCGAAAGAATACCTCTGCACCTAAAAAAAGTGTTATCTAGTGCCCCAATGAGGCCGATGTACTCGAATCTTCTAAAAGCCACGTCCAAATAACAAGTCCAGACAACCTGACTAAACAAGAGAACCAGCGGTAAATTAATAGATGTCTGAGACATACGCCCAGTTTAAAGAGATTATTCTTAAAACGCATAAAAGAATTATTACACCCTGGAATGAGAAAAACTCATTCTTCAGTTCAAAGAACACTATTACTATCCCGACTATCAGAAACTTATTCAAAACATTATAAATGAATGTGAAATCTGTAAAGTAGCAAAACTGAACATAGAAACTACTAAACTAACCTTCGAAACAACTCCAGAAACCTTCAACCCCAGAGACAAATATGTCATGGATTTCTATTTAATAAATAACAAACAGTTTCTATCATGTATTGACATTTATTCTAAATACGCCTCCCTGATAGAAGTAAACAGTAGAGATTGGCTTGAAACCAAAAGAGCTATTTACGCATATTTAACGATATGGGCAAACCCATAGAGATAAAAGCCGATAAAGACTCCGCTTTCATGTGCACTGCACTTAAACTCTGGCTAGATTCAGAGGGAGTAACTCTCAACGTTACGACAAGCAAAAATGGAATTTCTGACATTGAGAGATTCCATAAAACTGTCAACGAAAAATTAAGAATTATATTGAGTGAAAACGAACCCGAAAATCAATTCTACAAAGTTCGAGAAAATACTTTACGTATATAATCACAAAGCAAAACATAATACAACGGGTCGAACACCAGCAGATATCTTTATTTTCGCAGGAACACCTGCCTATAACACTCAACAGAACAAAATAGATAAAATCGACAAGCTAAACTGAAGATAGAACAGACTTCGGTGTAGATACCAACTTGAGAGAATCCCTCTGGTCAAGTCAAGACAACCAACCCTTTTTAGAAAAACAGAAATATAAGGCACATAGATAACAAAACACTTCGAAGAAAACAAACAGAGGCAGGAAAATAACCCACTATAAGTCTAAATTCAAAAAAGAAAAAGAAAACTAACAAAGTAAATACGATAATAATAATTCCAGGCCTACTCCCGAGCATGATCCTCACGATATGCCTCCTAACAACGGTTAATGCACAGAACTTAGAAGCAACTCCCTATCCAAGCTAAAATGGTTATTTAATATTTTAAACCGGATCAATGGACTTACCCATAAACTATGAATACTATTATTTTATCCGTTAATTTAACCAAAAACTGAAATTTTTTACGAAGAACTCATTCAGTTAGCTCAATCTTTCGGAGAATTTACAACAAATTAAGTACCTAATAGAAAAACTCAATAGGGAAAATGAATGTATAAACAACACACTGACTCACACATAATGTAAACAAAACCCTCACACACATAATTGTAAACACAACTCCCCAATTACTCTAAGCATAAAATATGTAAAACTATACCACTGTACCACAGAACAAAAGCCCTTCGATTAACCTCGGTCATAAAAACCCGCGACATCATAAAAACCGCGACATAAACAATTATTCCCCAAAATTCCGCGACATAAACAATTGTTCCCCAAAATTCGGAGACAATAACAATTGTCCCCTAGGCTAACTCGAATTCGATCTTGGTGTCGACCACTTGGGGAGCCAAGTAATAAAAACAAACCATCGGGTCAGCAATCACGCGCTCAGCAATCACGCGCTCGTCTCAGGATTCTCCAGTTACCACTATTTTCGGCAATCTCTCTCTTCACGAGAACAAGAGTTTACAAACTCAAACTCTATTAAATCTTCGCTCTTCGGCTAAGCCAAATAACCTATAAAAACCCAAACGCGCCTCCAGGCGTTAGTTCAGTACTGAGTACGCTATCAACTGCGATAGCGCTGCCTAACTTCGACATTAGAGGTATATTATCCCAACCCCGAGATAATCCAAAGGCTTCGGTTCTTCTTGATAGAATTGAATAAAAAGTGTTAATTAATAATACAAAAAAAACAACACAGTGTTTTTTTAATTAACTCTCGGTCTGAATACGTAATTGGCGCAGCCGGTAGGATTCTCAAGTAAAAGTCGTGCGACTCGTTCCGAAAACTAATCTACTACGACCAAGACTTATCCTTTAAAGAGATTAGACCACGCGAATTGGCGCTATAGTGAACGCGAATCGTAATACGATACAGGCTTAGAATCCGCCAAAGAACTACGTGAGTCGGGAATGGACATAAACAGGCCAATTAACTCTAAGCAAAAAAAAAAAAAAAAAAAAAAACAAAAACCTCACCCCAAAATCACCACAACACAAAAAAGTATAACATCAAATAATGACGATGACAACGGAACAAGTTAAACTACTGTCGGAGCACACCTGAATCAGGCCTTGAGTCAAATAAGACAAGTGCCTTCATTCAGTGGCAGTACCCAGGAGCTCAGCGCCTTCATCCGAAGGATTGAATTCATTCTACAATTGTACCCGACAATGGACACCAGGCAACAACATGTGTGCTTCAGCGCAATCGAGATGCAGTTGGCAGGAGATGCTCAGAGAGTATCACAATTATCTGGAGCGAGGACTTGGCCAGATCTGATGAATGCTCTTATCAGCGAGTATAAGACGCAAACACCATGTGAGGAATTACTTCGCCGCCTTTACAACACCCCTTTCGTTGGAAGTATCCATAAGTTCGTAGAAGACCTTGAGACTAAGTCGTTCATTATTTCCAATAAGTTAATGTTAGAAGACGATGTTAACAATACGATATTATACACAAATGCCATGAATAACACGGTCAAAAGACGTGATAATGAGGAAATTACCCGATAGATTGTTTATGACCCTAGCTAGGCACGATATAACAACTGTGTCCAAACTCAAACAGGTAGCACAGGAAGAAGGCGTTTACGAAACGATCCTCAATGATAAAACAAAATCACAGAACAATCCTAACTCAAACACAAATTCACCCCAAAATTCTAAGAATAAGGGAAACTATCAAAATTTCTCAAACAATGCCATGCATAATGCAAGCAAACCAAATCAGAACACCAATTCTAAGCCTGCTGAAACTAATTCGCAAGTTATGAATGAGTTCAAACAGAAATTAAGCCATGGTAGAGCCCAGAACCCCTTAAACCAGCAACAGCAGAATAGTAGTGCACCAAACCCTCCAATTAAACGGCAAAGAGAAAGCACTAGTGGCCAATTTAAAATGGACACAGGTGAAAATTTTCTTCAACCAGCCTCGGAGTCGGAAAGCGATTCAGAGGAGGAGGAAACCCGTTCTTAAAAATTAAATTAAATAACATCCCCCTCAAATGTTTAATAGACACCGGTTCGTCTATTAACATCATGAAGCAAAACTTCTTTAACTTTCCCATTAAAACCTCCAAAGTAAAAGTCCATACTATAAACGTCATCATAGTTTTGAACCAAAGTGTTTCATTTCACCCAAGCAAACTTTCTATATTCATAACTTTTCCGAGAAATATGATTTGCTACTAGGAAGAAATTATTTAGAGTCAACTAATGCTCAAATCGATTACTCAACTCAAACAGTCATCATAAATGGCTATCCTTTCAAAATGTGGTACGATCACATCCAAACAGATGAGACAAAGGCTACCAATGAGTGCCCTAAATCATCTAAATCAGAGGAAACCCCTCTAACTAAGGAGAAAACCCTCCGAAAACCAAAGGAAACCCCTTTAAACACGTCAATTAAGGAGAAAACCCTCCGAAAACATAAGCGGAAATCCCACTTAAAGTTAGATAAGTCCAAGGTTACCAATGAGTGCCCCAAGTTATCTAAATTAGAAGAGTCAAAGACCACCAATGAGTGTCCCAAGTCTTCTAAAACTGAGGAAAACCCTCAAATCACCCCTTACATAGAAGAAGCCCTTCTAGCAATCTCCTCTAACTACGCCTTAGACGACGAGTTAAGAGAGTCCAATGTATTTAGATTAGAACATCTAAATGCAGAAGAAAGGGCACAACTTTCGCATGTCTTGCTTGAGTATAGTGATATTCAGTACAAGGAAGGTGAAAATTTGACCTTCACGAGTACGATTAAACACCCTATTCATACAAAACACGAAGACCCTATCTACAAAAACCTTACAAGTATCCCCAAGCTTTCGACCAAGAGGTCAACAAACAAATTAACGAAATGAGTGAACAAAAGATAATTAGAAAATCGAAGTCTCCTTATTGTTCTCCGATTTGGATTGTCCCCAAAAAGGTGACGCTTCTGGCAAAGCAAAATTTCGATTAGTCATAGACTATCGCAGTCTCAATGAAATAACCATTGATGACAAATTCCCCATTCCACTAATGGATGAAATATTAGACAAACTCGGACGTTGTCAATATTTCACAACTATCGATCTAGCTAAGGGTTTCCATCAAATCCAAATGGACCCGCAATCAATTCCCCAAGACAGCATTTTCGACAAAACATGGACATTACGAATATACTCGTATGCCCTTTGGTCTAAAAATGCACCAGCAACCTTTCAACGTTGCATGAACAATCTCCTAGAAGATTTGATCTACAAGGATTGTTTAGATGATATTATTATTTACTCCACTTCTTTGGAAGAACATATAACATCACTAAAAAAGGTATTTGATAAGCTTCGATCAGCCAATCTAAAGTTGCAACTTGATAAATGTGAATTCCTGAAGAAAGAAACAGAATTTCTCGGTCACATTATCACAACAGATGGCATTAAACCAAACCCCCAATAAGATAAAAGCAATTGTCAACTTTCCTATTCCCAAAACAACAAAAGGAATAAAGTCTTTTCTTAGACTCTGCGGATTTTACCGTAAGTTCATTCCTAATTTTGCAAAGATAGCAAAACCCATGACAATAAAGCTAAAGAAAGGAGCAACAATTATTTTCGCAGGAACACCTGCCTATAACACTCAATAGAACAAAATATATAAAATCGATAAGTTAAATGAAAATAGAACAGACTTCGGTATAGATACCAACTTCAGAGAATCCCCTCTGGTCAAGTCAAAGACAACCAACCCTTTTAGAAAAACAGGAAATATAAGGCAGATAGATAATAAACACTTCGAAGAAACAAACAGAGGCAGAAAAATAATCCACTATAAGTCTAAATTCAAAAAAGAAAAAGAAAACTAACAAAAGTAAATACGATAATAATAATTCCAGGCCTACTCCCGAGCATGATCCTCACGATATGCCTCCTAACAACGGTTAATGCACAGAACTTAGAAGTAACTCCTATCCAAGCTAAAAATGGTTATTTAATATTTCAAACCGGATCAATGGACTTACCCATAAACTATGAATACCATTATTTATCTGTTAATTTAAAAAAAACTGAAATTGTTTACGAAGAACTCATTAAGCAGGCTCAATTTTTCCAGAATTTACAACAAATTAAATACCTAATAGAAAAACTCAATAGGGAAACGAATGGTGTAAGAATCGTAAAACGCAGCAAGCGTGGTCTTGCTAATTTTATGGGAACAATTTATAAGTACTTGTTTGGCACCCTAGACCAAGAAGATAAGGAAGAGTTGCAACAGCAAATAGGCGATATTTCCAGGAATAACATACAGATAAGTGAGCTCAATCATGTAATAGACGCAATCAATAAAGGAATAGAAGTAATAAATCATCTAGGTCACCTCCACGAACAAGAGCAAATGTTGGCTTTTGTAATTTTTAACCTGCAGCAATTCACAGAGTATATAGAAGACATAGAGCTTGGTCTACAATTAACACGTTTAGGTATCTTCAACCCCAAACTCCTAAGACACGATTCATTAATTCACGTAAATTCAGAAAAACTCCTTAGTATCAAAACCTCTGCATGGCTCAAGGGTGACAATAATGAAATCTTGATAGTTTCCCAAAATCCAAGAGAAATAATTAAAACTCCAATCTTTGAACCAGACAAACAAATCTTTTCCAGACAAACAAAATAATGTACTAACAGAAACTATTCATGATAAGTACTTTTCACATAATAACCAAACTTATACAGCAAGCTCCCAAAGCTTAGTCATAAACAAATGCATAACGGGTATATTGAATCAAATAGCAACACAATGTAGATATAGCAAAACACACTGACTTTGAAATCAAGTACGTTGAACCAAATATAATTACAACTTGGAACCTTCCCAAGACAGTTTTAAACCAGAATTGTATTAATAGAGAAATCACAATAGAAGGCAACAATATGATTAAAGCGTTCAATTGCTCTGTTCAGTTAGAAGAAATATTGATCACTAATACAATGCTAGATTACACTCAGACCATTTATGTAAACAATAATGTAACTAAGTTAGCACCACTAGAGTATATCCAAGCAAAAGAAATAATCGAACAGCACGCTCAGACAAATAATATTTTTTCAATTAATAATAATCACAGCACTAGCCATAATAATTGTACTTGCTCTAATGTATTTCATTTACAAATATAAAACCATACACCAGAAGCTAATTGTAAAATTTAGAAACCCAAATCCAGAAAATGAAACCATTGTAAACCAGAAATTGAAAATATTTTACCAACAGTAGATACCCCGGTATTTTACCCTAGAATAGGCGCCTGGGGACAGGCTTTTTCTTAAGGATGGGGAACTAACATATCCATTCTACACTACACTACACCACACCTACACCACACAAAAACTCAAGTTGTAAACAACACACTGACACACACATAATTGTAAACACAACTCCCTTCCACACATATAATTGTAAATACAACTCCCCAATTACTCTAAGCATAAAATATGTAAAACTATACCACTGTACCACAGAACAAAAGCCCTTCGATTAACCTCGGTCATAAAAACCCGCGACATCATAAAATCCGCGACATAAACCATTATTCCCCAAAATTCCGCGACATAAACAATTGTTCCCCCAAAATTCGGAGACAATAACAATTGTCCCCTAGGCTACTCGAATTCGATCTTGGTGTCGACCACTTGGCGAGCCAAGTAATAAAAACAAACCATCCGAGTCAGCAATCACGCGCTCAGCAATCACGCGCCCGTCTCAGGATTCTCCAGTTACCACTATTTTCGGCAATCTCTCTCTCTTCACGAGAACAAGAGTTTACAAACTCAAACTCTCTTAAATCTTCGCTCTTCGGCTAAGCCAAATTACCTATAAAAACCCAAACGCGCCTCCAGGCGTTAGTTCAGTACTGAGTACGCTATCAACTGCGATAGCGCTGCCTAACTTCGACATTAGAGGTATATTATCCCAACCCCGAGATAATCCAAAGGCTTCGGTTCTTCTTGATAGAATTGAATAAAAAGTGTTAATTAATAATACAAAAAACAACACAGTGTTTTTTTTAATTAACCCTCGGTCTGAATACGTAATTATATGTGTTGTCGCCAAGCGACGACGTTGGGTGAGGAAGAGTGGTATACGCATACATAGTAAACGGTCTGCGCATAGCCAGCGTGGGAATGCTGACTATGCAATTATACATGTTAGCCTTCAAGTGGATGCTAGTATTACACATACACTTGGGCAGACCGTTTATATATATTTATATTGCACAAAGTGCTACAATATAATTGTTGTAAAGTTTTAATAAATGTATATACTACATTATACAAAAAAGAAACAGATGTCGGCAGTATAGGCGTGAGAAGGTACAACAAGGCGCAAGGTGCAAGACAACATATAGCTAACTAGCTCTTCAAGTAAACAGACGTGTTTTTCTTTTGCTCTCCGAATTTCATTAGATATCTTTTGATTAACCGGTGTTCCACGTAACAAAAGTGTACTTCTTATAGTGTTTTTCTCCTATTATTTTGCTATATAAATCTGTTCACTCGCGAGTGCTTTCTATTAAATTAGTCAAACATTTTTGTTTGGTAATTTGGTAATTGGTTTGCTATTGGCTTCTTTGTTTACATCAACTCTTCTTAGTTTTGTTGTTGTATTGCTTGTTGGTTCCAAAATTGGTTTTTGAACTCATTTGGGATCTGCTACAGTTCCATGTTCAAAAAAATTTGAGGATATACAACGTATCGTATCAGTTTTGGGTGTACTACGGTCACGATATTTTCGGCGATATGCACACTGGGTTAGCACAACTCACCGATTATTTTCAATGTAAAGCGACACTATTTCGACACGTTCTTGAGGTGTAACGCGATACATGGTTGAAAATGTACTGGATCAAACTTTATAAAACCGTATCGATGAAGCCGATTCAGTTGAAAATTGTCAAACTTATCTGACTTTTCTATTGACCCCTTTCCGAAATTTTCAAAAAAACTTACATCGATTTAATTAACTTTAATCGAAAATAACTCTGTTGCTGAAGGCGGTAAAAATAAAAAAAAATTTTTTTGAGTAGCTTAAAATGTCGTTTAATTTTAAAAAGTTCTTTTTGTTACATTTAGAACAATTTTAAAATTGTAAAAATGCCAAAAAAATCGAATTTTTTCCCATAGGGCAGTGTAGACAACATCAAATAGAAAAAAAGACCGGTGAATCTATACGGTAATCCAGTAACACACTTTATTTATATAATATTAATTATGTTAATGCAATTGAACCAAACACGAAGCGAAGAATAGTTTTTTTTTTTTTTTTTCAAACTTATTTGCGTTATTTATTGAATCTTCTCTTATTGTGAGACTAAAAATAATTACTCAAATCTTATTACATAACTTAGATTAATTACAATTTGAAATAATTGTGTTAGAGACGGCTGTATGATCTATTTGCTGGGCTGAAGAATCTTTGCGTTTCAGTTGGTACTGATGGCAGTCACGCGTAAGCGACTTGCGAGAGAATTTTCGCGTGCGGCTAGCTTTGCTTGATGTTAACTCATTCTCATTTGCATAGGTACTATGGTGCCCCCGAACACTTTGTGTGTATTATGTGGATGCAGTTTTGTTATCCTTCCAGCCAGACTCGGTCAAATGCTTGTGCGACATCTTAGAATATAGGCTAGCAGTATTACCGGTGCTTAAAACAGTGCGAATTTCCTTTGTGATGCGATTGACCTGTTCGATCGTTCAGAACCGCACACGGTGGGAGTTATATGATCATTTTAGGTGTCACCAAGTCATGTCCAGGTGATTTTTTGGGCTTAAGATCTTGATAGATGCTATCTCACTTTGGCTAAATGTTATTGGATTTATTGGTGAGAAGCTTTTAGTTATTGCAGGTAGGACAAATGAGTTGCTAGTAGAGGGGCCTCGCAGTGGAAGGACTATTTCTGCTGGTGGCTGAATATTTATGTGTGCTTTCCACAAAGGGTTCTTTTTGCTGGTGGGCGAGAGTTGTTTGTTTTGTTTCAAGCTTAAGTGCCCTGGTTACTCTACGTGTTGCTATTTTTAGCTGTTCTTTAGCCTTTGGGGATCTGTGATTATGTCATTTTCTTCTTAGTCTTCGTTTTTCAAGTACTAGCTTCTATTTGATGCGACTTCTGATGAGTATCCCAGTGCCGCCAAGGTCTTTCCCGTCCGGATGGTTTGTGGCGTGGAATAGGTATCCTGGAATATGGAAGTTGTGCTTGTCTGTTAGATGTGTCTCGCAGAGGAGCATGTCGTCAATATTTTTATACCCTTCGACCATTGAAAATGGTCAAAAAAGGGTATACTAACTTTGTGCAAATGTATGTAACAGGCAGAAGGTGGCGTGGGAGACCCCATAAAGTATATATATTCTTGCTCAGGATCACAAGCCGAGTCATGTCTGTCTGTCTGTCTGTCTGTATGAACACACAGATCTCAGTTATTATAAAAGCTAGAGTTACCAAATTTGGCAGGAACACTCCTGTGTACTATAGGCAGATCAAGTTTATTTCAAATGTTAGGTGCCACTCCCACCGCCCCCACAAATCAATAATTTAATTTTTGCACTCAATTTGTAAGCGCTGTATAAAAGATACAACTTTCTGACTTTAACGTATACTAAGTTGAAACTTGAGCGTTGGTATATTCCACCATTCGCAACTAGGTAAAATGCACGCTCACACACCACACTTGTCAGCTATCGCTCACTCACGACGCCTCTTCGATCGGTCGATCGTTGGTCGTGCAGCACGCCCGTGACCGCAGGTGTTCTCGCATGTACTCCCACGAGCCACTCAGTGATGTATTCCACCACTTTGCAAACTCGTTAGAGTCCCGCTCACACACCCACTTGCCAACTGGCGCCCCAGTCACGATCAGCCGCCGGTCGTGCAGAAATGCCCGTGGCCGCAGGTACTTTCGCCTGTACTTCCACAAGTCGCTCTGCGGTGTATTCCACCACGCCGCAACTTGTTAAAGCACGCGCTCGTCTACCCGCTTGCCAAATGACGTTTCATTCACGACACAAATCACGAGTGGCCGTTGGCCATGCGGAACGCCCGTGACCGCAGGTGTCTTTGCCCGTACTCCCATAAGTCGCTCGATGGTGTACGTGGTGTACGTATTGCACCACGCCGCAACTCGTTAGAGCATACGCTTACGCACCCACTCGTCGCTAACATTCACTCACGACACGGACTGTGCGTGTGTACGCTCACAGTCGCCTACTGGTCAGCGGAGCACCGGCATACCAGACAGCACTACTCTGCGAATACACACTCACACAGGCACTCACGTACACGACACTTATCGCACTGCACTAGAGGGGAAAAATGTTTCACAGTGTATATTTCGAATAATCACTGCGGTTGGGTTTCGTTTAAATATTTAACAACATACTTTATTCATTTTCTCTATGTTTTTCTAGCGCTGGTTTCTTATGTTTAGTTAGGCCCTGCCTGCCTGCTTACTTCGCACCATTTACGTTAGCTTTTAATCTTTGCACTCGATATTCTATTGTTTTCTTTCAGGCTCACCTTTCTCCTCCTGCGACAGGATTCATCTTATTGGTGGTCCTTGGTCCTTGATTTGCACCTGAGTTGACTGGCACTTAGTTTTTTATCCCACGTGGGAGAGCTTTCGCTTCTTATCGTTTGTACTGCGCTCGATCGACTGCCCTTGGCCTAATTTCGGCAGCTTGCATTTCGCTGCTAAGCACATGTCGCCGCTGCTGCGTACATGTAGTCGCTGCTTGCCCGACGCCGCTGGTTGCATATCGCCGCTGCATTCGGCCGATCGTGCCTGGCTGCTGCGACTCTGCTCGCACTTCGTCGCATGCACGGCGCCGTTCGTATTGCGCTGCATGTCCGACGTCGCTGTTGACTTAGCGTCGCTGCTGGCTGAGCGTCGCTGCTGACTTAGCGTCACTGCTTGCTAGGCGTCGCTGCGGGCTGAGCGTCGCATTCTGGCTGAGCGTCTTTGCTGGCTCAGCGTCGCTACTGACTTAGCGTCCCGTTTGTCTGGCGCCGCTGCCCAAAATTTGGTCGCGGTGCCGTTGCTTGTGCCGTTGTCTATGCACGAGTTTTCGCTGTTTGTTGTTGTTTTTGTGCAAAAATGTGCAAATGCGCGAGCTCTGGGTACCGAGGCACCGTTATGTGTGCAAGTGTTCGAGGCCTGGGTACCGAGGTACCGTAACTTGTAACTTGTGCGCTGGGCATGGGCGTCGAATGTCTGGTGTTTTCCTCTGTTATGTACCCTGATTATTTGTTCCTGCCTATGCCCCTGTCTTTGCCTATGCTTCTCTTTCTATTGTTTGAAAATACTGCGGGGTATAATAGACTTAAAGATACCTTATATTATATTTATTTAATTAATAACTATGTGGCGCGCTTCATGCCGCGTCACAGTGTGTTTCCCTATGAACATTTAAGTTCAGTTGATAGACTTGAAGAAACTTCTACCACCAAGAGAAGAGCATTTTACAGTAAATTAACTGAATCCGAATGTTCAGAAGAAAGCTATGCACATGCACAAGATGTCTGGAACAAGTTTTCATGTACAACTCTAAAAGATTATTTAGAGTTGTTCTTGAAAACTGATGTTCTGCTATTGGAAGACATCTTTGAAAACTTCAGACAATTATGTATTAGCATATTATATTATTTCGCTTAAATCAGATTGCATATAGCTAAGTTACAACGTTTCAAACCTAAACAAATAGTCAAACCTATTGAGTTGAGCGGCACTGTACATGTATCGATGTATATTGTTTTGCTGCTGATGCCATGGGTCTCGTGCTCCCCTACTATACCCTGCAAAAATGTAAGCTATGTGGGTCTTTAGACCACGAAGAGATGTTAAAAATTCTCAAGCTAATGTCTAGTCATCTAGTCTTTACAGAAAATTTATATAAAATTAGGACTATTATGACCTTAACGAGAGAAAAGCTACTAGAGGGGTCATACCCTACTGAGGTATTACACGGTATCAGAGGACACACGTGGTACACGTCACGCACATGTACTCGCTGGCCACGTGGATTTCCACGTGGGTTCTACTACCACGTGGTTCGTTTCAGACCTACGTGCACGTGTCACGTGTCACGCGTGCCTGGCTGGCTAACTGTCACGAGAAACGTATGTGACCGCGGGTGCTTTCGCTTGCACTTCCCGTCGCTCGTTGGTGCATTCCACCATTCGCAATTAGGTAACATGCAAGTTAACTACAGTTAATACAAAACAATATAAACAGCTTACTAATCAATAAATAATAAAATCTAATAACAATAAATACGAAACAATATTTAACCAGAATTGCCTAAATAGTAAATAACAAAATATTTAACAAGAATTGCAACATTGTTCAGTTCAATAATCTAAACATCCGCTCAAACGTCGCAAATGCCACCAACAGCGTCCGTTGTTTGTCTTGCGTGCGCACTTTCGGCCCTTGACGACAAATTGCTTACTTTGCAGATCATGGTCAGTTCAAACCAGATCTGCAGAGCTCTGCCGCGTCGCTGCCTGACACCCACAGCTAGCTTAGGGAATTCTAAAAACCCTTCTGTTCAGTCACAAATTGGAGTTGAATAAAACCACAACGAAATAAAGTTTCTGAGTTTTTAATTAAACAGGAAATTAATTGGCGCCCGAGCAGGGACCAGTGAGAGGAAAAGTGATTAAGTTCAGTTTAGTGCAAAAACTAAAAGTTATTGTGCGACTCCACTGGCCCAAGAACAAAACCCAGTTGTAATCCGAAGTGGCTCTTTTCATTAATTTGGAAATCGGAAAGCAACACAGGATTGGCAAATTAAATTTTGCTGATTTATCGGTGGTCTACAAGTCTTGTCAGGTACGCCCGCAGGACACCCTCTTTTTTGTGTGCGTCGCAGGATCCCAAGTAGAAACCGAACAGGACAACATCCGGACCATCAGGAGGAGTAGCCGCATCATTCAAATAATGTAAGCTAGTGAATAAGTAAAAACAGGAAAAAAGAACACACTAACCAAATCGAAATAAGTTTTAAGTAAAAACAAACCAAAATAATTTTAATTAAAAACAAAAGTGGAAGTGAGTGCTAAAAGGAAACAATAACTAGAAAAATCCTTATAAAAAAGGGAATCAAAATTAATACAAATTCCCTACTATAACAAAATAAAAAGGCGTAAAGCGATAACTAAATAAACTCCACCACTCAGTCTGCAGCTGAACAAATAAAATAAAAAAAATCTTTCCAACGAGTGGTATAACAAAACCCAATCTTGCGAATCCTAATCAAAGGACCCTCCAAGGTAAAAGGGTAAAACCAGCTACTGGTTTTCATTGCATTCTCTTCAGTCACTCAAATATAAAAAAATTTTTTTAACTAAATCTCACCAACGAACAAAATATTTTAAAAAAAAAAAAAACCCTTTTTAATACCAATTCCTTTTCGCACCAATCTTTCATAATAATTTTAAGTCAAACACAAATTAATAACACAAAACACACTCTAATTCTAAGTAAATTTAAACACCGAATCAAACCTAATTTTTTCTCCAATATCGATAAACGTATTAGTTTAAGTCAATTCAAATATCAAACCAAATCAAATTCCCCAACATCGACAAATTCCCTTACAAAATTCATTCGTATGGCTAATCAAAACAACCTTCTCAGGCCACCCATTCTCAACTTAGAACAGCCAGTTATACCAGCAATAGAGAACATAGAACAGCAGCTAATCGAAGAAAATTCACGCCATAGACAAAGACAAGAATTATTTCAACAAAATAGAAATATGGAGCAAGAACAATTACAAACTACAATTCGCCAAGTTTTAGCCGAACAATTTCCAACTTTACTACTTAAAGCCCAAAATCCAACACATGACTTTACAAACGCAGAAAACCAAGAAATTTTACCACAATTCCGAGCAAATTTAGCTGATCTTGATAAGATCCCTGACATAGTAAAAAGTCTTCGCGAATTTTCTGGCAATCCGGCCGAATTCAGTTCGTGGAAGAAAGGCATTGATAGAATACTAAAAACGTATGAACACACCGTAGGTACCCCAAAATATTTTGGAATTTTACATACTATTAGGAATAAAATTACCGGTAACGCAGATACAGCCCTCGAATCATACAATGTTCCCCTTAATTGGAATGCTATCTCCAAATGTCTTACACTACACTATGCCGACAAGAGAGATTTAGGTACACTTGAATACCAAATGACAACAATAACCCAAGCTGCAAACCAAACTGTTGAAGAATTCCACCAAGCAGTATACAAACATTTATCCCTGATTTTAAATAAAATTGGTTGCATGGAATTATGCGCCGAATCAGAACAACTTATGACCAAGTTGTATAGGGATAAAGCACTAGACACCTTCGTTCGAGGACTTCGTGGAGACTTGCCACGACTTCTGGGCATCAAAGAGCCCACTGACTTACCCTCAGCCCTCCATCTGTGCTTGAAATTAGAAAATCAAGCATACCGAACAAATCACGCGACGATTAAAGGACAACCTATTGCACATAGAAATACACCACCAAAGCATTTTACAGTTCCTCAACAAACGCATTTTCAACAAAACCCAAATTTCCAACAAAGACCAATGGTTCCACCAAAAAATCAGTATGCCATGATCAGACCTAATAATAACTTTGGACAGCCACCAACAAGACCATTCTTCCCTCAGACCGCACAAAATAATAATCCACAGTTTCTAATGTACCAACCAATACCACAACCATTACCACGACCATTGGCTGCAAAGCCACAACCAAAACCAGAACCTATGGACGTTGACAGAAGTATTCAAACAAGACAAATAAATTATATGAATAGGCCACCCCAGATGGAAGTAGGAAAAAGACCGCCAGCATTAAGCACAACACAAAACGACGCTAATAAAAGGCAAAGAAATTTTAACATTCAAACAAGCACAGACGAACAAACAGACACAGACTACTCTAATAGCACACTTGACGAATATGAACAGTTAATTGCAAGCCAAGACGAACAGCAAGACCAAGAAGAAAGTTTGACAGACTATACGGAACGTGTTGAGGAAAATGACCAAGAATATCAATACGACTATACTTATCTTAATTTTTTAGAGTAACCGACTCCTCATTACCATACTTCCAATGTAAGGTGAGGAGTGGCCAAGTGCTTAACATATTAATAGACACCGGTTCAAATAGAAATTATATCCAACCCAAATTCGTCCCAAATCCATTAAAAAACAAAAATCCATTTCAAGCAGTCTCTGTAGGAGGCAACATTAAAATAACCCATTACAAGTTGGCAAACCTATTCAACGACCCAAACACTATAGTTAAGTTTTTCCTACTCCCTACACTAAAGACGTTTGACGCTATACTGGGAAGCGACAGCTTAAAAGAACTAGGCGCTGTAATTGACATCAAAAACAAACTAATGTTATTAAAAAATGGCATGAGTGTCCCAATACAAGAAAAGAAATTTGAATCCGTAAACGTAATAATTCCGAGAACAGAACACCTGACTGAATCTCAAAAAACAAACTTAAGCCAACTCGTGAAAAAATATCCCAACCTTTTTGCTGAGCCCAACGAAAAACTGACCTACATCACTAGAGTCAAAGCAGAAATCCGCACAAACACAGACACTCCGGTTTATTCGAAATTTTACCCATTCCCATTTGCCTTAAAGGACGAAGTCAACAAGCAAATCAATGAACTTTTAGAAAATGAAATAATTCGTCCGTCCCGTTCTCCCTACAATTCACCAGTGTGGATTGTACCTAAAAAGCTAGACGCGTCAAATATAAAAAAATATAGAATGGTAATTGACTACCGAAAATTAAATAGCGTTACAATAGCAGACAAATACCCCATACCAGATATCAACACAGTACTAGCACAACTAGGTAATAATAAATTGTATTCTGTCCTTGACCTCAAGAGTGGATTTCACCAAATACAGCTAAAAGAGAGTGACATAGAAAAAACAGCATTTTCCATAAATAACGGAAAATACGAATTTACCAGACTACCTTTCGGACTAAAAAACGCACCCTCTATATTCCAACGCGCCCTCGACGATATTCTT
The DNA here is from genome assembly GCA_018903425.1 of Zaprionus nigranus. Lineage (NCBI taxonomy): Eukaryota > Metazoa > Arthropoda > Insecta > Diptera > Drosophilidae > Zaprionus > Zaprionus nigranus. The sequence goes on from JAEIGD010000193.1 coordinate 84,936, forward strand.
AGAGAGCACATAGGCAAAATCTGTTACATTTACATTGACGACATAATAGTCTTTAGCCAGGACGAAGAAACACACTGCAAAAATCTTGACTTAATTTTTGATACCTTAAATGCAGCTAATATAAAATGTCAACTAGATAAATGCGAATTTTTTAAAAACAAAGTAGAGTTTCTGGGATTTGTTATATCCGATAAAGGAATAGAAACAAATCCAGCAAAAGTAGAAGCAATAGCCAACTATCCCCAACCAAAAACAGTTAAAGAATTAAGAGCATTTCTTGGATTATCAAGTTACTATAGAAGATTTATAATGGGTTACGCAGCGCTAGCTAGACCGCTCACAGCATTGCTCAGAGGAGAAGACGGTCGTATTTCCAAATCAGCTTCAGCTAGAAAACAAATTCAATTCAATGATGAAGCCATAAAGGCGTTCGAAAAAATCAAAAGTACCCTAATTTCCGATGATGTCATTTTACAATATCCCGACTTTAATAAAGAATTTGTCCTAACTACAGATGCATCAGACTATGCAATAGGGGCAGTACTTTCCCAAAACGACAGACCAATATCATTCATATCTAGAACCCTATCCGAAACAGAAGAAAATTACGAAACAGCCAAAAAAGAAATGTTAGCCATATGTTGGGCAGTAAAAACATTCAAAGGCTATTTGTATGGAGGGACAAAGGTGAAAATTTATACAGACCATGAACCGCTTACGCACGACTGTAACTGGAAAGGCGGTATAGCAATTAGGAGATGGAAGACATACCTTGACGAATATAACAAAGAACTTCTTTATAAACCAGGAAAGGAAAATGTAGTGGCAGATGCTCTTTCTAGGGCCCCTAAAAGAAATCAAATAAATTCAATTGCCTCAACACAACATAGCGCTCAAAGCTCAAACCAAAATCTCATCCCTAGTATCGAGGTCCCGATTAACGCATTTAAAAATCAAATATTTATTCATAAAGAACATCCACCTGACTACAAATTCATAATTCCATTCCCCACATTCCACAGACATATAATTTCACAACAAACATTTTCTGAAGTTGACTTATTAAAATTACTGCAAAGGTACTTAAACCCAACAGTAATAAATGGAATTTATACGACGGAAGACATAATGGGACAGATTCAAAAACTATATCCGGAACACTTCCAATCCCTTAAAATTAGATTCACACAAACTAAAGTAATTGACCTAAATTCAGAAGCCGAACAAGATGAAAAAAATATTGCAAACCCATAATAGAGCTCACAGAAACGCGCAGGAAAATAAAATTCAAATAGCCCAAAAATATTACTTTCCTAAAATGAAACAAAAATAGCTACTCTCATAAAACAATGTCAAGTATGCAAAGAAGTGAAATATGATAGGCACCCACCTAATCCAGAAATAGCAGAAACACCAATTCCAGAATATCCGGGTCATACAATTCATATTGACATATTCTCCACAGAAAGAAAATTAGTCCTGACAGCAATCGATAAATTTTCCAAACTAGCTATGTGCAAAAATTATTAATTCAAAATCAATAGAAGATATAAAAAAACCCTTGCATGACATTTTGTTTTACTACGGCGTACCCAAATTTATAGTAATGGATAATGAAAAATCATTTAACTCAGCTAGCATTACATTCATGTTAAAAGATCAATTAGGCATCGAAATCTATAAAGCTCCCCCTACAAAAGTTCAGTAAACGGACAAATAGAAAGATTCCATTCCACTCTTGCCGAAACCATGAGATGTTTAAAAGCAAAACAGGTTCACCGAACATTTGAAGAACTACTAGACAGATCCGTTTATGAATATAATTACTCAATACACTCCGTAACAAAGCAACGACCACTAGACGTGTTTTTTGGCAGACACCTGACCACTGACCCCGAACAATATGAAAAAAGCAGACAAAACAACATAGAAAAACTTAAACAAAAACAAATGGCAGATTTACAAAACCATAATAAAGAACGAAATGAAATAATAAATTACCAGCCAGGGCAAAACTAAATATTATAAACACATTACTTCTAAATGAAATAGAAATTGCAGAAGTCCGTAATATATTCCATAAAGGCAACTTAACTTTCTTGTCTGTTGAAGAAATGTTAGAATTTGTCGATGTCTCGGTCCTCCACAATAAAACTTCAATTATCTATATTGTCAAAATCCCAGAACTAGAAACAACAACATATAAAAACCTTTTAATCAAACCTGTAATAAAAAAATCATTCCATTGTACAACTAGAAAGCAACGAAATATTTCAACACAAAGAACAAATGTTTAAAATACCAACAAATTGTAAATTAGCTAATAATCTCAAAATTTGTAATAAGGACAAAATTGTAAATCTAAATAAAACAAAATGTATTTTTTAAGCTAGTTCAGGGAAAGGAATCGCTGTGTGACTTTAGTAACGCGGAACATATTGAAGAAATAGAAGAGATCGACAAGAGCATAATTCTTCTTAATAATTTTAATGGCAATATAACCAATAACAACATAACTCAACATCTAATGGGCACATATTTAGTGCACTTTTGGAATGACAAAATTTACATAAAAGGCAGAGAATTCAATAACAAAGAAACAACAATTATGAAACCGGGAATACCACTAATACAAATAACTCCAAAATTAGCCGAGCGACTACAAATCCTATCCTTAAAAGCATTAGAAACTCTCCATATTAAAAATACAAAGCATCTAAACGAATTGGCAACGCATTCTACGGCTAATCGCATAGCCATATTCACCCTTATTTGCATCATAATCATCATCATTTTTACTACAAAATTCTTTTTGTCGACCAAAAGAAAAAGTTATTCTACAAATACAAGAAAAAGCTCCACAAAAATTAAATAACACAATACCGATGAAAACAATATCACAGCCCAAAAAGATCTATCCGGAATTTAACAATATTCCATATTTTTAACAAAAAAAAAAAAAAAAAAAACTGCTCGAGGACTAGCAGGATTTTGAGGAGGGAGAGTTAACTACAGTTAATACAAAACAATATAAACAGCTTACTAATCAATAAATAATAAAATCTAATAACAATAAATACGAAACAATATTTAACCAGAATTGCCTAAATAGTAAATAACAAAATATTTAACAAGAATTGCAACATTGTTCAGTTCAATAATCTAAACATCCGCTCAAACGTCGCAAATGCCACCAACAGCGTCCGTTGTTTGTCTTGCGTGCGCACTTTCGGCCCTTGACGACAAATTGCTTACTTTGCAGATCATGGTCAGTTCAAACCAGATCTGCAGAGCTCTGCCGCGTCGCTGCCTGACACCCACAGCTAGCTTAGGGAATTCTAAAAACCCTTCTGTTCAGTCACAAATTGGAGTTGAATAAAACCACAACGAAATAAAGTTTCTGAGTTTTTAATTAAACAGGAAATTAATTTGCACGCTCACGCACCACACTTGTGAGCTATCGCGAGCGTCGCTGCTGGCTGCGCGTCGCTGCTGGCTGAGCGTCGCTGCTGGCTTAGCGTCGCTGCTTATCTGGCGCCGCTGCCCAAAATTTGGTCGCGATGCCGTTGCCTGTGCCGTTGCTTTTCGCTGCCTGTGCACGAGTTCTGGGTACCCAGGCACCATTATGTTGCAGGTGTTCGAGGTCTGGGTACCGAGGTACCGTAACTTGTAACTTGTGCGCTGGGCATGGAAGTCGAATGTCTGGTGTTTTGCTATGTTGTGTACCCTGATTTCTTGTTCCTGCCTATGCCCCTGTCTTTGCCTATGCTTTCTGTTTCTTTTAAGGAAGTGCTACCGGGTATGTTGGGCTTAGAGATAACTTATATTTATATAGAATAATATTAATTAACAAATTGAGGCGTCGTTTCATCAATCACTGCGGTTGGGTTTCGTTTAAATATTTAACAACATACTTTATTCATTTTCTCTATGTTTTTCTAGCGCTGGTTTCTTATGTTTAGTTAGGCCCTGCCTGCCTGCTTACTTCGCACCATTTACGTTAGCTTTTAATCTTTGCACTCGATATTCTATTGTTTTCTTTCAGGCTCACCTTTCTCCTCCTGCGACAGGATCATCTTATTGGTGGTCCTTGGTCCTTGATTTGCACTGAGTTGACTGGCACTTAGTTTTTTATCCCACGTGGGAGAGCTTTCGCTTCTTATCGTTTGTACTGCGCTCGATCGACTGCCCTTGGCCTAATTTCGGCAGCTTGCATTTCGCTGCTAAGCACATGTCGCCGCTGCTGCGTACATGTAGTCGCTGCTTGCCCGACGCCGCTGGTTGCATATCGCCGCTGCATTCGGCCGATCGTGCCTGGCTGCTGCGACTCTGCTCGCACTTCGTCGCATGCACGGCGCCGTTCGTATTGCGCTGCATGTCCGACGTCGCTGTTGACTTAGCGTCGCTGCTGGCTGAGCGTCGCTGCTGACTTAGCGTCACTGCTTGCCAGGCGTCGCTGCGGGCTGAGCGTCGCATTCTGGCTGAGCGTCTTTGCTGGCTCAGCGTCGCTACTGACTTAGCGTCTTGTTTGTCTGGCGCCGCTGCCCAAAATTTGGTCGCGGTGCCGTTGCTTGTGCCGTTGTCTATGCACGAGTTTTTCGCTGTTTGTTGTTGTTTTGTGCAAAAAATGTGCAAATGCGCGAGCTCTGGGTACCGAGGCACCGTTATGTGTGCAAGTGTTCGAGGCCTGGGTACCGAGGTACCGTAACTTGTAACTTGTGCGCTGGGCATGGGCGTCGAATGTCTGGTGTTTTCCTCTGTTATGTACCCTGATTATTTGTTCCTGCCTATGCCCCTGTCTTTGCCTATGCTTCTCTTTCTATTGTTTGAAAATACTGCGGGGTATAATAGACTTAAAGATACCTTATATTATATTTATTTAATTAATAACTATGTGGCGCGCTTCATGCCGCGTCACAGTGTGTTTCCCTATGAACATTTAAGTTCAGTTGATAGACTTGAAGAAACTTCTCTACCACCAAGAGAAGAGCATTTTACAGTAAATTAACTGAATCCGAATGTTCAGAAGAAAGCTATGCACATGCACAAGATGTCTGGAACAAGTTTTCATGTACAACTCTAAAAGATTATTTAGAGTTGTTCTTGAAAACTGATGTTCTGCTATTGGAAGACATCTTTGAAAACTTCAGACAATTATGTATTAGCATATTATATTATTTCGCTTAAATCGGATTGCATATAGCTAAGTTACAACGTTTCAAACCTAAACAAATAGTCAAACCTATTGAGTTGAGCGGCACTGTACATGTATCGATGTATATTGTTTTGCTGCTGATGCCATGGGTCTCGAGCTCCCCTACTATACCCTGCAAAAATGTAAGCTATGTGGGTCTTTAAACCACGAAGAGATGTTAAAAATTCTCAAGCTAATGTCTAGTCATCTAGTCTTTACAGAAAATTTATATAAAATTAGGACTATTATGACCTTAACGAGAGAAAAGCTACTAGAGGGGTCATACCCTACTGAGGTATTACACGGTATCAGAGGACACACGTGGTACACGTCACGCACATGTACTCGCTGGCCACGTGGATTTCCACGTGGGTTCTACTACCACGTGGTTCGTTTCAGACCTACGTGCACGTGTCACGTGTCACGCGTGCCTGGCTGGCTAACTGTCACGAGAAACGTATGTGACCGCGGGTGCTTTCGCTTGCACTTCCCGTCGCTCGTTGGTGCATTCCACCATTCGCAATTAGGTAACATGCACGCTCACGCACCACACTTGTGAGCTATCGCGTGCGTCGCTGCTGGCTGCGCGTCGCTGCTGGCTGAGCGTCGCTGCTGGCTTAGCGTCGCTGCTTATCTGGCGCCGCTGCCCAAAATTTGGTCGCGATGCCGTTGCCTGTGCCGTTGCTTTTCGCTGCCTGTGCACGAGTTCTGGGTACCCAGGCACCATTATGTTGCAGGTGTTCGAGGTCTGGGTACCGAGGTACCGTAACTTGTAACTTGTGCGCTGGGCATGGAAGTCGAATGTCTGGTGTTTTGCTATGTTGTGTACCCTGATTTCTTGTTCCTGCCTATGCCCCTGTCTTTGCCTATGCTTTCTGTTTCTTTTAAGGAAGTGCTACCGGATATGTTGGGCTTAGAGATAACTTATATTTATATAGAATAATATTAATTAACAAATTGAGGCGTCGTTTCAATGCGGCGTGCCACTCCCCCCCCACCTTACTTCACCGGGGTTTGGGTGAACAAATATCCAAACTTCGGTGCGAAACGTGAAAGCTCGGCTAATATCCTATGAGTAAATACATTATGGTCACAAAGCATAGAAGTGTTAGTGGTAGCCTGCCCCGCCCGGTACCTGTTGACCTTCGTCGGTCGATGCCTCTCCATGAAATACCTTCAGGTCGGCCAATCCCGCACTGCGTCTCTTCTTGGATTTGACATCTTGGAGGCGCAGAATCGTGGGCGAGATGTAACTCACGACCCGGTAAGGCCCATCGTAGCGGGGTGCCAAGTTGGCGGCGAAGCCATCGTCTGCCTTCGACAAATGATGTTGTCTCAACAGTACGAAGTCGCCGATGGCCGGCTTCCACTCTCGGCGGCGTAGATTGTAATGTTTCCTCTTGGTCCGCGCTCGCTTGCTTCGCATTCTCGACGACGATCTTGAACACGTCCTTGTAAGGTAGCGTTCTAGGGCTGAGGTGAGCTCAATTACGCCAGGGCTACCGTTACAAGAAATTTGTATTGGTGCTGAGACCCTGGACGAGGGGGTGGTATATGTTTGGGTGACGAGAGTGGAAGGGCAAAGGCTATTCAAGCGGCGAGGCCGACTCGAGGGCGAGGTGCAGAGTGGTGTGGTCCGTCAGCAGTCAGTAACAGAGAAAATACTGCATACCGAATGTTCTCTTTACAGTTTGAGAGTGTCAGGGCCGGGATGTTGACCGTCAGCTTTGAGACTTTCGCCCTGCGGCTGTACTAGAAGCTTCACTGTATGCGATGAGTGTTGACCGTCGTCGCACCAGTGCGACGCGCTCTTGAGTGCGCTCAAATGTGCGCTTGTGTGTGAGTCTGCCTGCCTTGCTCTTTTGCGTGCGCTCACTGCTCCGTTCGCTCGTTTGTGGATGCTGTGTTGAGAGCGCCGCTCGTTTTTTTTTTTTTTTTTTTTTATACCCTTCGACCATTGAAAATGGTCAAAAAAGGGTATACTAACTTTGTGCAAATGTATGTAACAGGCAGAAGGAGGCGTCGGAGACCCCATAAAGTATATATATTCTTGCTCAGGATCACAAGCCGAGTCGATTGAGCCATGTCTGTCTGTCTGTCCGTCTGTCCGTCTGTGTGAACGCACAGATCTCAGCTATTATAAAAGCTAGAGTTACCAAATTTGGCAGGAAGACTCCTGTGTGGATCAAGCAGAGCAAGTTTATTTCAAATGTTAGGTGCCACGCCCACCGCCCCCACAAATCAATAATTTAATTTTTGAATTCAATTTGTAAGCGCTGTTTAAAATATAGAACTTTCTGACTTAACATATACTAAGCTTAATGAAATATCTACGTAGTCTCCAAACTTCAGTCCGATTGGACAATAAACACAAAAGTTATTTAAGAAAGTATGAGCATAAAACCAAGTGCTTCTGTCAGCTAACAAGGGAGGCGGGCGAGCGCGTAGCACGAGCGCCATCTGTCGGGATTAATTTCAAAGCATGTGCATATGCATATGTGTATGAATTTAAGAAATTAAACTACACGGGAACATGCTAGGTCGAAGGGTATCCCACTGTCGCGTGTTGCGCGACTGTTGCTTTTCTTACTGGTTTTGTATCGCCTTACGGTAGGAAAATTAAAATCTTCTAAAGATACCACCAACCGTCCGTAGGTGGCATGCACGATTCATAACTCCTGGTGGGATTATGCCTACGTACTAAAACAAAAACCTCCGTATGCTCCTCAGTCCTGTAGACGCTCACCGGAACTGCCAGTCAAGGTAAGACTTCGATGAGCAGGATGTGAAGCCAGGTCGCTCTCCCTTCCTGAGATATCGGCCATATAGCGCACCTCCTTCCACCCTTTAGTCGCCTTTTTACGACAAGCCGGGTACGCTGAGGTAGTATTCTTATCCCGCCACCTCACAGGGACACTTTCTGTGTTTTAGTTGCCAGCTCTGTTGGACATCTCGTCGCCACGGACTCGTTTCATCATATTAATGATGATGCGGTGTCCCAGCTCCCATTTATTTGTGTTCGCCGTCATCGCCCTGATCAATCCATTTGGACTAAGCGGAGCTCCAGTCAACGCTTCCAACTGTTCCCTCTCCGCCGAGAACCTAGAACAGTGCATTAGCACATGTTCCGCCGTTTCCACTGCATCAATGCAGTATAGGCATTGGGCTGAGTCTACATGGCGGAAACGATGTAGATAGGCCCGGAAACAGCCATGGTCCGTGAGGAATTGCTTAATGTGGTAGTCCAGGGTTTTGTGGTTGCACTGCGTCCATGCGTCTATCTCCGGGATGGTTTGGTAGGTCCACCTTCCCCGTTGCGACAATTGCCATCTCGTCTGCCACTCTCCGAACATCCATTCGTAGGCCTCGTCCCATGTAGCACCATTACTGTTCAGACCAAGAGCCTTGATCTCCAGATCGGCTGGTGGCATGCCTGCCAGAACTAATGCTGCATCCTCTGATAAAGTTCTAAAACCTCTTATTAGCCTAAGGGCCATAGACCTTATCACTGTACGCGCTCCTTTTAAATATGTGCCTTTCTTTGTGGCGTCACTCCAAATTGGCGCAGCGTATAGTAGCGTTGCCTTTGCTACGGTTACCAGTAGCCTCCTGGCTGGGTCTCTGGGGCCTCCCACGTTGGGCATAAGTCGAACAATGCCTGCCGATGTGATGGCTGCCTTCCTTCATCAAATCTAATGGCTTCTTTTTTTATACCCTTCGACCATTGAAAATGATCAAAAAGGGTATACTAACTTTGTGCAAAATGCAAATGTATGTAACAGGCAGAAGGAGGCGTGGCAGACCCCACAAAGTATATATATTCTTGCTCAGGATCACTAGCCGAGTCGATTGAGCTATGTCTGTCTGTCTGGATGTCCGGATGTCCGGATGTCCGTCTGACCAGATGAACACACAGATGATCTCAGCTATTATAAACGCTAGAGATACCAAATTTGGAATGAAGGTTCCTATGTACTCGGCGCAGATCAAGTTTATTACAAATGTTAGGTGCCACGCCCACCGCCCCCACAAATCAATAAATAAATTTTTGAACTCAATTTGTAAGCGCTGTATAAAAGATACAACTTTCTGACTTTAACGTATACTAAGCTGAATGAAATATCTACGTAGTCACCAAATTACAATCCGATCGGACAATAAACACAGAAGTTATTTAAGAAAGTATGAACATAAAACCAAGTGCTTCTGTCAGCTAACAAGGGAGGCGGGCGAGCGCGTAGCACGAGCGCCATCTGTCGGGATTAATTTCAAAGCATGTGCATATGCATATGTGTATGAATTTAAGAAATTAAACTACACGGGAACATGCTAGGTCGAAGGGTATCCCACTGTCGCGTGTTGCGCGACTGTTGCTTTTCTTACTGGTTTTGTATCGCCTTACGGTAGGAAAATTAAAATCTTCTAAAGATACCACCAACCGTCCGTAGGTGGCATGCACGATTCATAACTCCTGGTGGGATTATGCCTACGTACTAAAACAAAAACCTCCGTATGCTCTTCAGTTCTGTAGACGCTCACCGGAACTGCCAGTCAAGGTAAGACTTCGATGAGCAGGATGTGAAGCCAGGTCGCTCTCCCTTCCTGAGATATCGGCCATATAGCGCACCTCCTTCCACCCTTTAGACGCCTTTTACGACAAGCCGGGTACGCTGAGGTAGTATTCTTATCCCGCCACCTCACAGGGACACTCTTTCTGTGTTTTAGTTGCCAGCTCTGTTGGACATCTGGTCGGCACGGACTCGTTTCTTCATATTAATGATGATGCGGTGTCCCAGCTCCCATTTGTTTACGTTCGCCGTCATCGCCGTGATCAATCCATTTGGACTAAGCGGAGCTCCAGTCAACGCTTCCAACTGTTCCCTCTCCGCCGAGAACCTAGAACAGTGCATTAGTACATGTTCCGCCGTTTCCGCCGCATCAATGCAGTATAGGCATTGGGCTGAGTCTACGTGGCGGAAACGATGTAGATAGGCCCGGAAACAGCCATGGTCCGTAAGGAATTGGGAAATGTGGTAGTCCAGGGTCTTGTGGTTGCACTGCGTCCATGCGTCTATCTCCGGCATGAGTTGGTAGGTCCACCTTCCCCCGTTGCGACAATTGCCATCTCGTCTGCCACTCTCCGAACATCCATTCGTGGGCCTCGTCCTATGTAGCACCATTACTGATCAGACCAAGAGCCTTGATCTCTAATGATGGCTGCCTTCCTGCTAGCGTATTTAGCATGATCCTTGAAGGATAGCCTGTGGTCTATGAGGACTCCGAGGTACTTCCGTTAACGTTTCGGCGACTACAGTTACAGCCACGTCGTCTGCGAAGCAGTGCAGCTCAGCTCCTGTACGCTTTCTGATTGCCAGTATACCATCGTACATGATGTTCCACAGGATCGGTCCAAGTACAGATCCTTGTGGAACCCCAGCCGAGACTCGGTAACTTTTCGGTCCATCTTCTGTATTATACCAGAGGACACGATTTCTAAAATAGCTGCTTACTGCGATCCTGAGGTACTCCGGGATACCCATCGTGTACATGTCATCGATGATTAAAGGCCATCTTGCCGTGTTAAAAGCGTTTTTAACGTCCAGCGTGACAATCGCACAGTATTCTTTACTGCCACCTAGCCATCGGTCGCCCTCGAGCTCGTTCTTGGCAATGTTTTTCACTGCCGTGAGTGCGTTGAGGGTACTCTTTTCCTTTCGAAAGCCATATTGGTGGCTTCTTAGACCGTTTGTGCTCTCGGTTACGGCCTCTATTCGGGCAAATAGGATGCGCTCAAATAGTTTTCCTGCAATGTCCAGAAGGCATAGCGGGCGGTAGCTGTCTGCAACTTGTGCTGAACCTTTCCCTTTAGGCAAAAGTACCAGCTTCTGGCATTTCCACCTTGCCTCCGTCCAGGAGGCACTGCTGAAAGGTGTCCCTGAAGATGTCCGGTCTAGACAACGCCAATGCTTTGACGACTACTCCCGGGATGCCATCTAGTCCAGGGGCTTTGTTAGCCTTGATGCGCCTTGCTGCCTCTACAACCTCGTGTGCAGTGATGCTCGGAAAGTCGGAGACTGGAGCTGCGGCTAATGGCTGCCATGTGGTCGGCTGCATCGGAAATAACTCCACAACAATGTTGGCCAGGACATCAGGATCCGAAGGGGGGGCATCTCTCTTCCGCAGTTTGTTGCTTACCAGCTTATAGGCCAGACCCCAAGTGTCGTCGTCTACGCTATCCAGCAAGTTCTTGTAGGCCTGTGCCTTGGCCGCCGAGATTCCGTGCTTGAACGCGGTTCGCTTAGCTTTAAAAGCTTCCAGAAGATCCGCTTGATGAGGGCCACCTCTGGCTCGTTGTGCTCTCCTAACCTTGAGGCATTCCGATCGCAACTGTTGAAGGACGGGGCTCCACCAGTATACAGGGGGGATTACGCTGCGCCTTTTTTTTTGCGTGGCATCGAGTATTTTTTGCTACGAGTATTTTCATAAGTTCCGCCGCCATTGTCTCAGCATCACCCGTTGGGATTGGCAGGGTGTCGATTTGGTATTGCAGCATATCCTCGTCGAACTTCGTAGTATCCCATGCTTGTCCCAGTGATCTTCTCCGTTGGCTTCTAGTTGTGCCAGTCGTTGAGACGCTAAAAGTGATCAAAGCGTGATCGCTCGGCGTTACTACGTCAAGTACCGTCCAGCTTGAGTTAGCCACTAAGCCTCTGCTAACAAATGTGACGTCAATAAATGAGGTTCCCCTGTCGTTGTTAAACGTGGGCACGCGGCCGTCGTTCAGCAAAGTCAGGTCCAGCATCATCATAGCATCTATTACCGCTCTGCCTCTGGGATTGGATACCCTGCTGCTCCATTCGACTGCCCAGGCATTAAAGTCCCCAGCAATAATTGCCGGACGGCGCCCTCTCGCATGATTTACAAGAGTGTCCAGCATCTCCCTCGAATTGGTCAGTGCTGTTGCTAGGCGGGGCGTAGCAGCTATAAATATGCACACCCTTCACCCTCGCATATGCGATACCACGCATCGGCAAGTAGGCCCGTTCCTGGACGTGGAGAGGGCTGCAACACTTTATAGCCGCTTTGCCTGACTCATCCAAGATCATCGAAGGGTTTCCAATTCCCGGGGAGTAGGGCTCGCTTAAGAGCATGATGTCTATGCTGCCCTCCGCCGCAGTCTGAGCAAGGAGGCTCTGAGCAGCTGCGCAGTGGTTGACATTAAGATGCATGATTTTAATTGGGTCCAGCATCATCGCGACGGCTGACTCCTTTTACGATGTTCGCTTTGTAGGTTGGGCTCGCCACCTGTCGAGTGATTCCTATCGACATTCTCGCTGCAAATGAGGCATTTTGGCGGGGCCACTCATCCTTTTGCTCTATGATCTTTCACGCCGCAACGCAGACAGCAGTCAAAGCGGTCGGCTGCCTTGCAGTTGGTGGCCCTATGGCCATATCCCAGGCACCTGAAGCATCGGGTAGGACGTACATCCTGGTTGATGCGGCACCGTGACCAGCCTACGTTTACCGAGCCCTTTTTAAGCACAGTGATTGCGTCGTTTGCACTGAGCATCACAGTCGCTATCTGTGTGCCGTCTCGCATTTTGCGCAGGCCCCTCACATCATCTGGGGTAATATTGATGCCTTCAAATTGTGAGACCATGTAGCTATGGAGTTCCTCTACAGTGGTCGCCTCATCCATTCCGGACAAAGCGTCGGCTGACGAATTCGAATTCGTAGCCTTCCAAGTAACATCGCAGCTTCCTTATCGCCTACACAATGGCCAGGCACTCCTTCTCCGTAGTCGAATAACGGCTTTCGGCTACTGAGAGGCGGCGGCTTGCGTATGCGATGACGCGCTCCGTTCCCTGAATCTGTTGCGTCAGCACTGCGCCTAGTCCGATGTCGCTCGCATCTGTCTGGAGTGTGAAGCGCTCGGCAAAATCCGGGCAGGCTAAGACTGGCGCTTGCGTAAGGCTTGTCTTGAGTGCCTCGAACGCTAGCTGCTGTTCCTCGCTTCAAACCCATCGCTGGCCCTTCTTTAGTAGCGACGACATGGGTTGCACTAGGGTGGCGAAGTTTGGCACAAACCTCCGGTACCAGGAAGCGATGCCTAAGCATCTCCGCAACTCCCTGACAGTCGTTGGCGGCTGGAGTTCCTTTATCGCGGCGATCTTACTGGGGTCGGTGTGGATGCCACCTTCGCTGACCTGGTGTCCCAAGTAGATGATGCTCTTCTGGAAGAAGCTGCACTTGGCCTTACTCAGGCGCAAGTTCGCGTTCCGAACACCTCTCCTCCTTCGGAACACCTCTCGTAGGTTATCCAGATGTTCTTGGAGGGTGCGTCCTACTACGATGATATCGTCGAGGTACGCAAACGCGTGCGGCTCCATGTCCGGTCCGATGACTCCATCCAAAGCCCGCTGAAACGTAGCCGGGGCCGAATGCAATCAGATCGGCATCACCTTCCAGTGAAAGAGGCCTCTGCCAGGCACGGTAAACGTGGTGTATTCTTTGCTGTTCCGGGCCATGGGTATTTGCCAATACCCGCTCTTCAAGTCCAGCGAAGATATGTACTTCGCGTCCTTGAGTTTCTCCAGGATGTGGTTGATCCGTGGCAACGGGTAGGCGTCTGGAATGTATTTCGCGTTGACTTGGCGATAATCCACGCACATCCGCATCTTCCAGTCTTCTTCCCAACAAGTACAATCGGTGCACTGTATGGGCTCCTGGACGGCTCGATCCTACCATATCGCAGAAGCTCATCAACTTGATCGTTGATGATCTTCTGCATGGCCGGATTCATCGGGTAGTACCTCTGCTTGATCCCGCATGGTGATGGTGTCCTCCGCAATGGGTGACACCCCCATCAGTCCGTCTAACTTGGTTAGCTCGGACTGTAGAAAGGCCTCCACCTGTTCTTCGTCCGCAGCTATCCTTGTTTCCTGAGCCTCGACGCCCCGCAAGGCCGCGTGGCTGGTCTTGGGCCGTCTTCCACGGCGTCTCCGCTTTGTCGGGACTCCCGTGGTGGCCTGATTCATCGTGTCTCGTTGTTGTAACTCTGCTCGTGTTCCTCTTGGGGATCCCTCCGCGCTTCGCCGATGCTTGGTGCCTTGCTGCGTGGTCTCCGGTGTCCTGGATTGTCCCTCGATGTCTCGTTGTTGTAACTCTGCTCGTGTTCCTGCCGGTGATCCCTCCTCGGTGCCTCGCTGCGTGGTCTCCGGTGTCCTGGATTGTCTCTCGGTGTCTCGTTGTCCTTCCTCTGTGTCCTCTTGTGTCCTGGGCTGTCTAAACGGGTTCCTCTGCCGTGCGACGGGACAAGTCGGTGGTAAACCCGCGACGTGGTTGTTGTCTGGGGCCGCCGTGTCCTCCGTCGGTTGGTGAGGGGCCCCGGGTGTCGGTTCTATCTCCTCGGGCATCGGTGCTGTCTCCTCCGGGCGTGCTTTGCAAACGTAACTTTGCTCGGCCGCACCTGAGAGTCGCTTCGATGCCGCACAGGAAGTCCATCCCCAGGATCACGTCGTCCAAAATGACGGGCAGTACCAGCATTGGTACTGTCGTCTCTCTCTCCCAGTTGGATCCTCACCCGCAAGGCTCGTGTCACGGTTCGTGATGATCCATCCGCCAGCTTGATCCGGATCAGTGCTGCTCGCTCGTTCTCCGGTGTGCTCAGCCTGGCCGCCATACGCTCGCTGACGAAGCTGCGTGTGGCTCCCGTGTCGATCGTGGCATCCGTTGTTGTTCCCTCGATGCGAACATTCGCGATGACACGTCCACTCCCGCACCTCAGAGGTGCTACTCCTGGGAATTGCGGTGCGGCGTCTCGAAGTTGTTCCCCATCCGCTGAAGACGCGCTGCATTTCCCGACGTAGTTCGTCGACAGCAGTCCACTGTTCGCACGCCGTGTCGACCGCAGTCCCAACAGAACAACACACGGCTGTTACGGCAGTCCGCCTGTAGATGTCCAGGCTGAGCGCAGTTGCGGCACACGCGCTGCAGGTGGCTGTCGCTGCTGTGGAGTCAGTGGTGTCGGTGGTGCGTTGTTCGTCACTGGCGGGTTCGGAGGCTTCAGGTTCTCTCTCCATCTATCAGCTTGGCTCGTCGCTTGGCGTTGCAGCTCCTTCGTCATGGCGTCATGTTGTCGTAGATCCTATCCAGCTCCTGTTCCTGGGTGTACTTGGCGCGTCGCATCATCAGTCGCATCATCAGTCGCATCATCAGTTGGGTTGGGTTCGTTGGGTTCGGCTCCTTATCTCGTCCTCTAATCGTTGAAAATAGCGCGGGGGGAGGAAGAATTCCATAAACTCCTGCTTGAATTCCTCCCAGGTGACTTTGTAGAGGGTGTTGACCCTGAACCAGTCCTCCGCTTGGCCCGTTAGCACGTCTGCTACCGCTTGTGGTAACTGTTGCGGGTCGATGCTGTACCGTGCTGCCTTCTCCTCCAGCTGTTCGATGAACCCCCACGGATCTGTAGCGTCACCGTTGAAGGCTACGCCCCATTTCCGCACTCGGTCGGCCAGTTCGTATGGGGCTATCCATCGATGGCTCGGTTCGCTGGCCCTACTGACGGCTGGAAGTGTCGCACTGGGCGCTGGAGCGGGTGAGACGTGTCGGGTAGTACTGCTCCTCGAAGGACTCGCTGCCCGTCGAACTTCCAGACTCAGTATGGGGATGACGATTTCTGCGTAGTCTTCCGTCGGCGCCGGCGAGGGGTCGCGTGAGCCTGCTCCCTGTTGTTTCGGCTCCGGTGTAACTGCATTTCCGAAACTGGCCTCTAGCTCCATAATTCGCTGCAGCTGTTCCTTCGTTCCTCCGGAACGCGATCCAACGTGATCCCATGTTGGGCGAGTTTGTTTGTATTTGTTTCACTTCTCGGCAACGGTAAAAAAAGTCAAAAAATTGTTCGCGAGGTATGTGTGCCGTGTCTCCGTCTCTGTATCTCTGCCGTCGACAGTTCACGCTATTAAATGTTTACGTAGGATTTGCACAGGGTATCACCATCTGTCAATGATGTTGACCGTTCGTAGGTCTGGACGCGACTTGGTTTTTGTAAAAGTTTACTTTTAGGTCACGATCAAAGATGCTTGCACAAGAAAGTGTTCTCGCGATGGCAGGATCGAAGGAAGTTTGCTCGTTTTCAAACGTTTTCGACGGATGCGCACAGGGTATATGTGCCTGTCACCGATGTTGGCGACTTGTGGGTCCGGTCGCGACTGAGTTTTTATTAAATGTTCACTTTAGGCCAAAATGTTTGTCCACACAGAAAAAAAATAATTGTTCTCGGTTGGCAGGATTGGCAAGTTTTTCGTTCGTAGGACGCGCACAGGGTATAAAAGTTTTTTACTGTTGTCGATGTTGACGACTGGGAGTACCGGACGCGACTGAGTACCTCGGTGTACGGTACCGAGTCTTATGTACGAGTCGCCTGAGCGCTGTCGCCGCTCAGGCTGCACCCGCGCAGGCAGAATGGTTAGGCAATAAAAAAAAAGTAAAATCAGAAGGTACAAATTTGCGCCTACGTCACGGTGCGCAGTAGTCGTAGACACGTGTGGAACCTGTCCTACGATTTATATGGAAAAAACTATGGATAATATACAGTGCCGCTCAACTGAATAGGTTTGAAAAATCTTTCTCAGATTTTGTTCTCTTTCTTTGGTCCAATTGCGTTTTTTTCTATCATTTTTTTTTGTTTTGAACCTTCAATTGCTTACTTATTATGTGCAAGAAAAAAGTAACTGGACAAATGCAATGGTAATTCGGAATTTTGCTTTCATCGTGAAATTCGCTCAATGTGTGCACTATTTTTGGCTCATCTGAATAGGTTTTACAGTTTTGATTTCACTTTTTGTTTGACCGCGTGATTGAAAAGAGTTGAATTCTTTTGTATTCTAAAATTAAAAAAAAAAGGTTAAATCAAAGGCTATATTGAATCTGGCTTAAAACACTGTGTAATAGCCAAGAAAATCGGTCGAAGTCATAACTTTGTGAGTAATTTTCACCGTAATGAAGCCGACTATGGGAAAAAAATGAAAGGAGGAAAAAAATATGCAACAACACCATCAGAGAGGCGACTTATTCTACGAACTGCCTCAAATTTTCACCTTTCTGCTGGAAAAATTAAAGAAAAATGTTGTGTAAATGCTAGTGTGGCCACGGTAAAACGAATTATTCGAAGTTCCAAATACTTGAAGAGATTAAAAAATAAAAAAAAACCACCTCTCAATGATGCTCGTAAGGAAGCACGACTGCGATTTGCTCGAGAACACATGACGTGGAACAAGGAGTGGAAGACGGTGGTTTTCCCCGATGAAAAGAAGTTCAACCTCGATGGACCGAATGGCTATAATTACTATTTCCATGATATAAGAAAGGAAGAATGTTTTTTAAGCCGTCATCACACTTGTGCAGGTGGTGTAATAGTGTGGGGAGCCATATCTTTTTATGGAACATGCGAGCTCCAGTTTGTCACCTCGAAAATGAACGCAAACGTGTATAAGACTGTGCTTCAAAAGGCTTTTCCTCAGTTTTTTCAGATTTATGGTCATATTCAATGGACGTACCAACATAACAACGCTCCCATCCATACGGCTCGGATTATAAAACAGTGGATTAAAGACCAAAACGTAAAATTGCTCGAGTGGCCGTCCTACTCCCCTGACATTAACATTATTGAAAACATTTGGGGACTTTTGTCCAAGAGAGTGTACGAAGGAGGAAGACAATTTAGGGAAACTGGGACCCTAGTTGAAGCAATTAAAAAAGCCTGGTCAACAATTTCACTAAACGAAATTAAAAAATATTATGATTCTTTACCAAACCGTATGTTAGAAATAATTAAAAGCAAGGGTGGCCATACCAAATACTAAATAATGCTAAAACAGTGCCTTTTATTATTTAAACTATCCAGTGCCTTGAAATTTTGCTTTATACTAATAAATGTATATTTTATTAAATAGTTTTAGTGGTCAAACCTATTCAGTTGAGCCAAAAAAATGAAGATTTTTTATTATGTTTTTGAAAAAAAAATAAAAATGATATAAAAAGAAAACTAAAAAATCAGAAACTTTGCTATTTAACAAATGAGTGATCTATTCATACATACAAATTTATTTCGCTTAAATCGGATTGCATATAACTAAGTTACAACGTTTCAAACCTGTAAAATCTGAAGAGTTGTTGAGATACGAAATTTAACAAATAACGAAATAAATTTGACCCGGTATTAAAACATTATTGGTGTGTAAGTTTATCGCAGTTCATTCGCTCAAGATCGATACAAGACTAATTCTATTATACATTAGTTACTCTCTTTGGCCTCTTTGTAGCAAAGACGAGCGTTAACAAAATATAAGAATTGTTCGTTTTACATGTTATGTTATTTCACTTAATGTTTCTATGTATTGTATGTATTGTAACACCCTGTCTAATTAAGCCGGCTAGGCTCAGGGAAAATGGGCTGGGTTTTTTGTGTGCGGGTTCGGCTATCGATGTTGACAGAAAAATCGACAGGTTAGGTGCTGCACAAAAAGAAAGACGGGGAAATAAAAGGACTGCCAAAATGAACGGGTGGACCATCTCTAATCCGATCAGTCGGAGAGCCAGATGGGCCGCTCTCCTTCTTCACCCACCCAACCATGTAGTCTGGGAAATAAATTCCCAAAACCACCCATTATGCCGCCGTGTTGCTACCCCCTTAGTGCCTCAAAATAAAAAGTTATTCCATTTCAATTATATTCAATGTTATGTGTATACAAATTTTATTTCAAATTTAAGCACCTTCATGCTGCACAATCTCAGTATTTCAATGGCCTAATATTCTTTGATTATTTATATTTTCCTCAATTAAATTTTCGACTAGCTTCTAAGGTAGTGTATATTTTAAGGTAGTGTTTATTTTCAATTAGGATACACAAGAAAAATGATTGGCAACATTTGTAAATATGTGCATGCGACTCACCCGTGATCCGTAAGGGCCCATACGACACAGCTGTTTGTAAAAAAATAATAATAGCAATCGCAACACAATATACAAAGGCCAATCACAATACTCTTCCCTCTTTTAATTAATACACTATTCTTATTTATACTTTATTATATATTGGTTTTATTTTTACGTTAAATTTTACGTTAATATGAATGAAATAATAAAAAAAATTAGTAAAGAAAATAAAAAAAAAATAAAAGAAATCGAAAATAAAATGATAAAAAGAAATCAAAATAAAAATAAAAATCAAAAGGATTTACAAACTAATAAAAAAAAAAAAAAAAAATGAAATTATATAAAAGGAAATCAAATAAAAATACAAAAAAAATATAAATTGAAAGAGTAATTGAAATGAATTTAAAATAATAAAAATAAAAATGAATAAAAATATAAAAATAAATGAAGATGTGTGTGGATGTACGAGTGTGTGTAATAACACGAAGTGTGTGTGAGTATGTATGGAATTGTGGGTGAGCGTGTATGAAATTGTGTTTACAATAATATGTGTTTGTTTTCGTGTGTATGCACGGATGGTGTGTGTTTGAGTGTATTTAAATCCTGCGAGTGCATATGTCCAGCAAATTGTGCGCGTGTGCGCCGAAGTCGAATAGCCGGCTTTGAAGCCGCGAGCAAAGATGGTCTAAATATGGAATTCAACCGGCATTAGAAATCTCACGTTACCAAATTTTGTTTATTTGGTACTCACCCAAATCTTGACACCAAACGGCTGGTAGAAATACCACGCAGCAACACTGATTCAAATAATGCCAACTGACAGCAACTTGGCAGCGAAGTGGCAGCAACACACCACTGTGCACCAGTTCGGAATGGCCACACAATTAGGTTGACGAGCAGCCCCTATCCAACGACAGCTAAATGGCAACAGGGTGGCAGCCAACTTTGCAATGGCAAAATGGCGGGCAGCGCACCACTGCGCATCAATTGGTGTAGCCTCGCAGTCAAAGTGGCGGGCGGCACCACTCGTGCGCAACACCAGCAGTACCCACAGCAACAACAGCAACTCAGCAAACAACAGCAACTCAGCAACAACAGCAACTCAGCAAACAACAGGGCCTGACGAGAAGACGATGGCGCGAGCGGTAGCGCTCCGATGGCCACACGAGGGTTACTGTAGGGCCAAAAGGATGATGAGAAAACGCTCATATGATATGAGGCACTACTCACTCTTGAAATGGTTCGGAAAGGCAAGATGAAATGTCCGGGTTGTATTCCCTATTCCAAATAAGCAGCTCAATCATATATTTTTTATTTTTCACTTAGTATAAATTTTGTTTTGCACGCTTGCTGACGAAAATTTTTGCGGAAGTGTGGCTGACAGCTGTCTTGATTTTGACAGGTGGTATCGATCCCCAAAAGCAGCCCTGGCGAACCCGATATATCGGTACGCCATTTATCAACCCTGATCGATCGAATGATACAGAGATGCCACCTCAATTAAAGTATCGAGTTCGATTAACCGCCAAAATTTCAAATTCAAATTTAAATTCGATTAACCGCCAAAAAAATTCAAATTCAAATTTAAATTTGAATTTGAAAGGGGAATTTCTACACGGGACCCACAGTATTTCAATGTAATTCAATCTATTTTTATTTCCATAAAAGTATATCTTTTTATTTCCATAAAAGTATATCTTTTCTATCTTAATCTATTCTTTAAAGCTTTCCGTCACCATTAACCCTTTCATGCCCACTGTTGCCTATAGGCAACATTGCCTTTGTATTTAAATATCGGTTACGATTCAAAATTAGTCTTCACTTTTTTTTTATGGGGAAGTCCCTTTATTATTTTTCTTTCATTTTTTCTAATTTTTGCTAGTGCAGCTGCAGTGAGTGTTTAGTAATCGCAAATAATTCAAAGCGACCACAGCTGCCAAAAAATTTTAGCAAAAAAGTGCTCGTAAAAATAGTTGAATTAATTAAAATTAGTTACAAAAATTAACAAAATAAGTTTGTAAAGCTCTTCAAAATAGGTAAGTCTATTATAAAAGTATAAATTTGTGTGTGAAATTTGTTTAACAAAGAGTGTGAATTTTTTCAAAAGTTCATGTTGCCTACAGGCAACATTGGTCGTTAGAGGTAAGTAATAATTTTTTTTGTTCACATAGGCATGCGTCCAAAGGGATTAAACGAATTGGAAATTCGAAAAATTTGCGAATTTGATTGGGAAGATTCAAACGACGAAGATGAAAATGAAGATCCAGAAAATAATATGGAAGTCTTGGAGGCATTTATAGAAGAAAACCTCAACAACATAATAGAGCAAGGTGGAAATATTGAGGATGAGCTTATGAAAAGCACAGTGCTCAATTCCATCGAAAGCGGCTTTGATGAAACAGTCCAACAAATTTATGAAAAAGTCGATTTAAATAATTTGAGATGGAGGCGTTATGTCTCAAAAAGAAAATAATATGGATACTGAATGGAGAAGCCATCAGACTGCTGGCTCCATCAAGTCGCCCATTGAATATTTTAATTCATTTTTTGATGATGAAATTTTTGAAAAGATATGTATGGAAACCAATAATTACGCCTTTCAAGATAAAGGAGTGGATCTGAAGTGTGGGGTGTGGGAGATACGGAGATATATAGGCGTGCTGCTCTACCTAGGCGTAGTCAAAATTCCAACAATGCGTATGGCATGGTCAAATGATTTTAAATTAACCGTAATATCAGACGCATTACCACGAAATAGATTTGAAAAAATAAAATCATTTTTTCACATAAATGACAACTCCAAGCAACCTGCCAAAGGTGTGGAGAACTATGACAAACTTTTTAAAATTCGTCCTTTATTAAATAAATTGAAAGAGAAATTTAATGAAATCTCACAAGAGGAACATCAAAGTTGTGATGAACAGATGATTTCCTTCAAAGGTAAAAGTAGCTTAATTAATTTTGCAATATATGAGGTTCTAATTTAATTTTTGTTTCAGGTCATCATAGTTTAAAGCAGTATCTCCCTAAAAAGCCTCATAAGTGGGGCTTTAAAATGTTTTCCAGAGCTGGGGTCTCTGGCATTATATATGATTTTTGTCTGTACGTTGGAGATGGAACCTGTAAGTCTTTTGGACTTGGATTGTCTTCAGATATTGTTTTGCATTTGGCTTCAAATATTCCTGATAATCAAAACTTTAAGTTGTTTTTTGATAACTGGTTCACTTCAGTAAGCCTAGTTATAGCATTAAAGGAACGTGGGATTTTAGCAGTTGGCACTATTCGCAACAACCGTTTGAAAAATTGTAATCTTCTTAATGAAAAACAGTTAGCTGAAAAAGGCAGGGGATCCTTTGACATAAAGGTCGAAGCAACTTATAACTTGATCTCATGTCGCTGGTTTGATAACAAATGTGTTCAGCTTATTTCAAATTATACTGCCGACACACCAGTTTCTGAGTGCATTCGTTGGTGCCGCAAAGAGAAAAAAGATGGTTAAAATACCGCGTCCAGCTATTGTAGATACTTATAATAGAAACATGGGGGTGTTGATCTATCAGATATGCTGTTAGAGTTATACAAAGTAAATCACCGCTCCAAAAAATGGTACATGCGAATAGTTTATTGGTGTATAAACGTGACTGTGGTGAATAGCTGGCTATTATACCGCCGAGATCATAAGCTCTCACTTGATGGCAAGAAATATATGCCACTTATAAGTTTTCAATTAGAAATTGCCAAAGAGCTACTAAATGCTAATGTGGCTCGATCCCGTAAAAGAGGTAGACCTGTATTTGCTCCATTAAATTTTAACTCGCCAAGTTCATCAATCGGTCATGTAGAGCACTGCTCACCAGCTTCTTCAATTGGAATTGAATCACCAAAAACTACATTACCAAAGAGATCGTATATTATGGCTCCAGCAAAAGCCTTAAGATATGACCAAATTGGTCACTGGGTTCAGTGGGAATCAAAAGGTAGATGTAGAATGTGCACTTCAGGCTTTCCCAGGTCAAAATGCTCAAAATGTAATATTCATTTATGTTCAAACCCAAAAAAAAAACTGTTTTTTAATGTATCATACAAACAGTAATACAGAAAAATAAAGATTGTTACAAATATCTCATATTTGAAGTTTAATTTAAAGGTAATATTACTCATACGTTCATACACATTTATTTATATGGATGGACCAATGTTGCCTATAGGCAACATTGCAGTAAGGACATACCAAAGGACTTAGAGCATCGAAAATTGAAATGAACATTACTTGAGGCCCCTATTAACCATTTATGACGTAAAATATTTTTTATGTGGCCCCAGAATAATTCGGGCATGAAAGGGTTAAAGTACTGCAGTTCTTTGATCCATGGGATTGGAGCCAGTTTGTAAATTGCTCTTTTAACCATGCCGGTTGCGGTTTGCACCTCTGCCACTCGGACCTTGCGGTCGTCTCCCGCGATGACTCGGGTGACGCGCTCTAGATGCCATTTCTGTGGTGGTGTGTTGTTTTCGTGTATCAACACCATGCGATCTACCTCTAAGTTGTTGGCCTCTGTTGTCCATTGTGATCGCTGCTGGAGGCTGAGTACATAGTCCCTGGACCAGCTGTGCCAAAACCGCAACTTGAGTTCCGATAGCTGCAGCAACCAGCCACCTACACGAATAACTTTGAAATGTATGCCAGATTCATCAAATTCGTGCATAAAGGGGTTTAACGACTGGGTTGTAAAATGTGCGATTTTTAAAGCAACAATATTTCTCGTTGAAATCTATGTTCTTGCACTATTTGCACTATTTTCCAAAAGGCAAGTCTTCAGTCAATGGCCGATACGACATTAGAATTGGGTTGATAATTTCTGTAGCAGAACCGCATGAATTCTAATAATTTTAGAGAAGGAAGATCGTCGTTCAATTAGTTCTAAACTACTTTGTGAACTGAAACACATTTTTTGTTTTCTGAGCTTTGTACTTCTGCGCAGATCTCAAACTTATGGAAAGTTGAGTTGAGAGAGTTGAGAGTTGAAAGCTGAGTTGGAGTTGGAGTTGGCCAATTCTCGGCAGTGTCATGTAAGAAGCTTGGACGCGTAAACCATACTGATTTAATAAGCTCATCTATACATGTACCTCTAGGTGCAATATCAGCTGGATTTAGCTCAGTCGGTACATGTCGCCATATAACATGATTAGAGCGCTCTTGAATGCAACTCTATTAGCTAAAAAGATAGATAATGACGCTTGCTCTCTAACCAATACTTCCACAAGTCGCTCAGTGGTGTATTCTACCACACCGCAACTTGTTAGAGCACACGGTCACACACCCACTTGTCAACTAACGTTCACTTACGACACGGACTGTGGGTGTGTACACCCAGAATCGCTTACCGGCCAGCGGAGCACCGGCATGCCAGAAAACACGACTCTGCGAATACACACTCACACAATGCACTAGGAGAAGAATTTGTCAGTGGGTTTTAATAATCAATACGGGTTTTGGTTTTATTTCATTTGCAACATGGTTTTATTTCTTTCGATGTTTTCTTCCTTCGTTCTTAATCTAGTTTTTCCCTGCCTTTCTGCCTACTTCACACCATACGTAGCTCATACTTGAGCTACAACAGGATTCATGTCATGTTCAAGGGGTCCTTGGGTCGGGCACTGAACTTATAACTTTTCACTTTCACTTTGTATTTTTGAGGAGAGCTCGCTGCTGGCTCACTGGGCTGCCCACGATCGACTGTCCTTTGCCCGAGTTACGCCGAATTTTGCCGCCTGTATGATGCTGCTGCTGTGGCTCTGCTGCTGTGGCTCTGCCGCTGCTTGACTAGCGCCGCTGCCTGTCAGTGCACAAGCTCTGGGTACCCAGGCACCGTTACTTGTGCGCACACTAGGCACGTGCTCTGTGTACCGAGGCTCCTGTAGAATGCGCACATGTTATATATATATATTATACATAGAATTCTATCAATCAGATATAAGCACAATTACATTGTTGCAGTGTTTATGCAAACAGCGACGTTCAAGTGGAAGTTTAACATGATCACCCACTTATGAACCACACTGTCTAAATGCATGGTCAGCGTTCTCACGCTAGCCATGTACATACTGCGCGCACACAACATACTCTCTCAATGTATGTACCACATACCATGACAATGTACAAGTATACATAAGAGCCTTGGCTGCTATGTCGGAGTGCTTGGCACCCGTTATCTTTAAGCTTAAGAGATATTCAATAAAGATCGTACTTCGGGGACTGCTCGGTCAAGAGACCATATTCGGCTGGGTTCTCACTGGACCAGTATCCAAACCGAATCTTTGGACCGTTTCATCCTTCACCACAAGGATCAAGATTAGCAAAGAGCAAAGGCTTGATGATCTTCTGACCAAGTTTCCGGTTGTGGAAGATCTACCAGCCAAGCTGGTAAAAGTTTCAGAAACAGAGTGTGAAAACAACTTTTTTTGCACCACTTTCAATGAGGTCAGATATGTCGTTACTCTCCCATTCAAAAATCCTGAAACTTTAAAATTAGGACATTCAAGGTCCATCACACTCGCTGATTTTCTCAGGAACCAATATCGTTTAAAGAGGAACTTTCCTTTAAAAGAGCAGTCCGACTCCACTATTCAGGATTATTTAGATTTAGGCCATATGAGGCCTGTCTCTCCGAGTAAGGACTGCAACAATTTTTATCTCCCTCATCATGCTGTTTTCAAACCTGGGAGCACCACTTGAGGTTTGAACCTTGGCAATGTATTTTAATGGGCAACGTAAGTATGTAATATACGCGTGTATATTACACATATAGTAGCATACAATTTAGAATTAGTTTGGAGAGTGTATGTACCTTTGTTCTTAAGGAAAGCGTAAGAGAAGGTACATTCATATATGTGGCAGAGGTTTGTAAGTAGAATTAGATGGATAAACCGTGTGTAATTTGTGATTCGTGTTTCCGTACATATACGAGTATATGTATGGAAAACTTTCGATGGTGGCAGTCGTCTGTATGTGTAAGTATGTGCTTACTGTTGCAGCAACATATGTACATACATACAGAGATACCGGTGACGCAAATTGCGAGGTTCGGAATAAATTAGAAAAGATCTTTCTTTTCACAAAGGAACAATTACATACAGTCCTCTGCCGCATAAAATAAGTATAAAATTTAGTACTTATCTGTGGGGGATCCTGACGAGATGCCGATGAACGTGGTTCGAGCGGAGCGAGGGGATGCAAATCCAGCGACGTATAGTGTCCAATATATAAAAAAGAAGATCCGGCTCGAAGGACCAATGTTTGTGGCGGCGGCAGTAGGATCTTCCTTCTTGGGGAGCAAGTTGGGGGTGAAAATGCTGCTGGCAAAGTGTAAAGGACGCGAAAACAAGTCGAATATAAAAAACAATGCGGGGCGCGTGGTGTTCACTTCACTGTGTATTTTTTCAAACTATTTGTATATAATATATGTAGTTTAACTTAAGCCTAACTCAACATAAATATGAAGGATAAAAAGAGCGCGAGAGCCCTTGGTGACTCTCGCACTGTTTACGCCGCTGCCTATGCTGCCTACTTTTCGGCGGCAAGTTTCGGCGTAAACACCACCACGCCTAGAGGGACAAAGAGTGCATAATGCTTTGAAATGTGTATTATAGAATTCAGTTCCGTTATCAGTTTGTAAATTTTTTGGTGCACCACGAGCACACTTGACTATTTCCCATGTTTCTTTATCGGCCATCAATTTTGACAGAAGCCCTCTTGGGGTAAGAGGGGCTCCGGACAGCGCCACTAGCTGATCCCATTCCACATGAAACCTCGAACAGTGCAGCAGGACGTGTTCTGCTGATTCTAATGCATCAGTGCAGAAGAGGCACTGGGGTGACTCTACGTGGCGGAACCGAAACAAGTAGACAACCATGGTCCGTGAGGTGGTAGTCAAGAACTTTATGTTGACACTCTGCCCATACCGAAAGTTCAGGGACGAGCTGGTAGGTCCATCTCCCACGTTCCGATGATTGCCGTCTGGCCTGCCATTCTCCAAGCAGCCACCTTTGCGCCTCATCCCGAGTAACGCCATGACGTGGTAGGCCAAGTGATCTGATCTCCAGCTCAATTGGGGGCATACCTGCCAGAGCTAGAGCTGCGTCCACGGATATTGTCCTAAATCCTCTTAAAAGCCTAAGGGCCATAGTCCGTACCACCG
Source organism: Zaprionus nigranus (assembly GCA_018903425.1). Taxonomy (NCBI): domain Eukaryota; kingdom Metazoa; phylum Arthropoda; class Insecta; order Diptera; family Drosophilidae; genus Zaprionus; species Zaprionus nigranus. The sequence continues at coordinate 112,264 of JAEIGD010000193.1, forward strand.
ATCGTGCATCTTCGATGTATGAACGTTTATTAGTGGCAACGCTCCATATTGGCGCGGCATATAAAAGTGTTGACTTTGCCACTGCCACCAGAAGTTTCCTTGCAGGCTTCTAGTAGTTCCGCGTGATGCGGAGCTTCTCTGGCTCGCTGCGCGCGTCTCCTTGCCATAAAGCACTCCGTCCGTAACTGGTGTAAGGAGGCACTCCACCAATACACCGGAGGCTTACGCTTGGCCTTCTTTTTCCTTGGCATCGTTGCATCACACACTGCTACTAGAAGCTTCGTTAAATCAGCCGCCATTATCTCAGCCTGCCCAACTGGAATTTGCATGGAGTCTATTTGGAGCGACAGCATATTGTGGTCCAGTTTTCTGACATCCCATTCTGGACGAGGTGCGCCTTTCCGCTGCTGGTGTGTAGTGCCCATTGATCGGATACTAAACGTGATCAGTGCATGGTCACTTAGCGATATCTCATCACGTACCATCCAGTTTGAGTTCGCCACTAGCCCTCTGCTGACAAAGGTGACGTCGATATAAGATGTGTCCGTGTCGTTGTTGAACGTCGGCTTGCGTCCGTCATTAAGCAGCACCAGATCAAGCATCATCATTGCGTCGACTACTGCACGCCCTCTGGCGTTGGAAATTCGGCTACCCCATTCGGTTGCCCAGACGTTGAAGTTACCAGCTATAACTGTTGGCCTGCGCCCTCTAGCATGATTTACGATCACATCGAGCATCTCTTCAAACTGGTCTGGGCACTCCCTTAACCCTCGCATATGCAATGCCATGCACTGACGAGGTTGCCGTTCTTAATTGTATAGAGGACTGCAACACTCGATGGTCGCCTTGCCCGACTCGTCCAGGATCAGCGCCGAGTTTCCGCTGCTCGAGAGGTATGGTTCGCTTAGGAGCTTCACATCTATATTGCGATCCACCGCTGTCTGTCCCAGAAAGCTTTGAGCAGCAGCGCAGTGATTCACGTTTAGTTGTATGATGCTAATTGGATCCATTATGTTGGCCATTGACTCCCTTAACGCACGCCTTGTAGGTCGGACACGAATAGCCACCTGTCATGTGGTTTTGGTCTACATCGCTGCTACAGATAAGGCATTTCGGCGGTGCATTGCATCCCTTTGCCTTGTGTCCTTTTTCGCCGCACCTCAAACAGCAGTCTGAGCGATTAGGCGTTTTGCATGTGGCAGCACGGTGTCCGTAGCCCAGGCACCTGTAGAACTTCGTTGGCCGGACATCTTGGATCAAGGCACCGACCGTCCAACGGCCTGCTCCCCTTTTGATGACCGCAATGGCATCGTTCGCGCTCATCAGCAGGAGGCTCCTGCATCCGTCCCGCATCCACGTAGCCTTTTACATCCTGGGCTGAATGAGATGCCCGGGAATTGAGAGACGAGGAACTGTGTAATTCCTCTGCTGAAGTAGCCTCATCCAGAACGCTGCAGATTAGCGCTGTTCTCTGCGCCCGCGTTCGTACCGAAGCCAGATCCTTGAGCGTCGCTTCAAACTCGCTTCTGAATTTGGCAATGCTAGTTGATGCATTCCCCTTTATTTGCAGCAGCAGTTCTTCCTGTTGCGTCCTCCTTATTTTGCGAACGTGCTTGCCGAATTCGCTGAGGCTCGGCTCTGTTTTAATCTTGCGCAGCATGTTTGCGTAAGTAAGCTCCCCCGTTTTTTTAAGAATTAGTGCCTCCGGTTTTTTACGCCTCATCCAGACCGCTGCAGATTAGCGCTGTTCTCTGCGCCCCCGTGCGTACCAAAGCCAGGTCCTTGAGCGTCGCTTCAAGCTCGCCTCTGAATTTGGGAACACTAGTTGATGCATTCCCCTTCATTTGCAGCAGCAGTTCTCCCTGTTGCGTCCACCTTATTTTGCGAACATTCTTGCCGAATTCGCGGAGTCTCGGGTCCGTTTTCATCTTGCGCAGCATGTCTGCAAGTAACCTCGCCCGTTTTTTTTTAAGAATTATTATTATGTTTTTGTGCCTCCGTCTCAGGGGCAGTACTTTTTGAAGGAGGCTTATAATCGGTGACCTCCTGTAGCTCTATCGCTCTGTTGCTGAGAGCAGATAGGTCCATTACCGTGCCCTTGGTACCCTTGGAAACCGTTGAAGGTTTGTTCCGCCTCTAATCGGCCACCAGAGCCTCTGCTTAGGCACCAAAAACGGTGAGAGGATGATTTTTAGTCTGTCCGCGACCTTTGAGCCTTTTTCCCTTTCCAGAAAGTTGGTCCGCTTCACAGGTATCCGAATTAAATTTGATTTTTTAATTCAAATTTGAATTTAAAATTCGCGTCCAACGAGCGCGACGCAAAGTTATCGGAACGCAAAATGAGCGTAATAAAAACGAACGCAGCGACGATCTGGCAACGCCACCCGCACAAGATCGATAACTATAATAAGTTGGCAGCGCTAACAGCTGTTTTATCAACTGCAGAATTTGCCGAATTATTATAATTACCACTTATTGGAACGCAAAGTGACTTTAATTATTCAACTCTCGCGTGGAACAAAAGCAGAAATACTCAGGAAGGCCCTGCAAAGTTGCCGCTTGTTCTGACCGGCCACACTCCGAATATAACTCCGTAAATAATGAATTTCGCGCAGCGTAACCAAAATCTGTATTGCGCGGGATTTCATCTCATCTCCACACAGGGTAAATGTGTTCGAGGGTGTGTGTGTGTGTGCGTGTGTGGTATCTTAATGATATTTGAGAGTCCGAGATATTTGATATGATTTTGACCCTAGTTCAACAAGTTAATATGTGCATTGTTCCTTTTGTGGGGTTAGCCGTGATATTTTTGTTCAACAAGTTAATGTGTGCATTGTCCCTTTTGTGGGGTTAGCCGTGATATTTTTGTTGTTCAACAAGTTAATGTGTGCATTGTCCCTTTTGTGAGGTTAACCGTTTCGGTGAGTATGAAAACGATCGGGATGATAAGGAGCGTGTGACTCAAGAATATCTTATTGATATTTGACAGTCCGGGAGACCCTTGTTCAACAAGTTAATGTCGATCGTTATGATAAGTGTGTCCTCAAGCATACTAATTAACCGCTACGCGTGTGCGGTATTAAAGATTGAGAGGTGAGCATGCGTATGTGTTAGAGGGTGAATGTGTGTACGCAGCGGCCAGTGCACAGAGGCGTATGACTCATGTATATTGATTTTTGACAGTCCCGGAGACCCTTGTTCAACAAGTTAATGTCCATTGTTCCTTTTGTGAGGTTAACCGTGATATTTGACACTCCGGGAGACCCTTGTTCAACAAGTTAATGTGTACGTTGTCCCTTTTGTGAAGTTAAAAGCGTATGAAAACGATCGTTATGATAAGGGTGTCCCCAAGCATACTAATTGATCGCTACCTTAACCGTGTCGATGATCAAGCATACTAATTGTGTAAACAAAACATTGCAACCTATTGTCTTTCTATTCAATGTTATAGAATTCTTGTGAATTAAGATGGGGGCATAGTATACTCATCTTCTAACATGGTTCGTTGTTACAATATTAAGGCGATCGGTGACCAAATTTTTGTAAGTATAAAAAATACGTGAAACAGCAGCAACAACAATATCCGCAACTACAACAACAATATCAGCAACTACAACAACAACAGCAGCCACAACAACAACAGCAACAACATCAACAGCAACAACAAGAAATGGGTTTAAACAGAGGAGGCAGGAATAATATGAAGTATTGTGTGCCTTGTAATGTGACTTTTCAAAATAATATAAGTTGGTCATACATCATACTCGTACAGAGCAACATAAGAGACGTGCTATTGAACCTGATGATAACAGGATTTATAAAAACACTGATGTATTCAGTAGAAGGATTCTTCAGTACCTCTACATCAATACTAACGCACGCTTGGTATTACCCAATGCAGGAAGCAGGCGAGACACTCCTTCACCATCTCTTCGGTGTGCTTGAAGCTCACACTTCAATAAAAGTTGAAATTTTGAGCTTTTCGCCGAATATGTTCCAGTAAAGTAGGATATTGAGTGTGTGGATGTGAAGTCTTTCCAATCAAAAATGGAAGTCTTCGCTGTGAGTTCTGATTTACAAGAATTGTACAAGGAGCATACAGAGAAAATAAACTCAAGAATGGATGATTTCCAAGAGAAGGATAGTGGATGGGCATTGACTCACATTATCAAATTGGAAATTAATGTTAATAAATATAAACCCATCAAAGGATCCTCCTTTATCGCACTACCCAAGAGTTTGAGGAGCAAAAAACCAATAGTGAAAAACAATGAATACTGCAACAAATGGACAGTGATTGCTGCAATAAAGGGAAAAGATCAACATGGTGAAAGATGTGCAACATATGATGTGGAGATATCTGAACATAATCAAAGTAAATAATATTGTTTTGAACTTTGAAGGTTTAGAGTTCCCACTTAATCCTAAACATATCTGAAAAATCTCTAAGGGTTTTTAGAGAAAGAAATTCAACAAATAAATTGAGACGCGGTGGTTTCGATAAATAAACAATTTTTATTGCTGCTGATGGCACACTTAATGCTGCTTCCTTAGCGAGAGCGAACTATTTTCATACTACTAGAGCGGTGACCACAACTTGGCCACGCACTCTCAAATTTGCCGTCGGCAATTTCCGATCGATTCAAAGCAAACGAGAGATGACACTTCTTGTGTTCTCTTAACTACTACTTAATGACACTTCTTGTGTTCTCTTAACTATTTCTTAAGTATTGTGCTCAAACATTCCGGCCCCGTTGAAGAGCTCCGGTCTTTAACACAACGGGAGTCGGGCCAGCTTATGGATTGGTCGCTTAATTGCGCCTGCTGGTGTTTTTTTTTCGGCTACTCGAACCTTGCCATCCTCCCTCGAATTGTGCGCGTTACGCGCCCGGTTATCCACTGCTGAGGGGGTGTGTTGTCGTCGTGAACTAGCACGACCGCCCCTTCCTCCAGTTTGTCCTCGCCTTTGGCCCATTGAGTTCGCTGCTGGAGGCTGAGCAGGTAGTCCTTGGACCACTTGCGCCAAAAGTGCAGTTTGAGCGCCGACAACTGCTGCCACAGCCTCAAATATCCTCGTCCTCGTTTCCTGCTGCTCTCGTCTGGATCGGATTCGCACGGCAGCGCCAACAAAGGCTGACCGATGAGTAGTAGGCCTGGCGTCAGCACCTCTCCATCGCTGGGGTCGCTGCTGTCGACGAGCAACGGCCTGGAGTTGAGCAGCGCCTCGACGTCCACCAGATGTGTGCTCAACTCGTCCTGCGTCAGGTTGGCGTCGCTCCTCGCAGAAGCCTGTGCTTGGCCGACTTCACTGCGGCTTCCCACAGTCCTCCGAAGTGCGAACGCCGTCTGCAGCTCCCTCAGCATCTTGCTCGCTCCAACGAAATTCGTCGCGTTGTCGCTGAATATCGTCTCCGGTAATCCGCGTCTCCCGATGAACCTTTTTAAAACGTTCAAAAAAGCATCAGTGGATAAGTCGGTTACCAGATCTAAATGCACCGCCTTTGAGGCAAAACAAACAAAAACGGCAACATACATTTTTGCCGGTGGTCTACCCTAATTCGATAGCTAACATAGAACGGCCCACAGAAGTCTACTCCGCATACTCGAAACGGCCGACCTTCTCGAAGACGATCAGCAGGCAAATTTCCCATTAGTTGCCCCAACAATTTTGGCTTATATCGGAAACAGTGTATGCAATTCCGAACAACTGCAGTGCACAAACTTCGAGCATTTACTACCAAATTTGCTGCCTCAAAAGTGCAACTAGAACCTTTGAGCCAGCATGGTAATGCCTACGATGCAAATAACTGACAAATAGTTGAATAAATCCTGACTTCTTTGTCATTAAAAGCGGAAATTTCGCGTCATAAGAGAGAGGCCCATGTAGGGAAACGTCCTCCTACTCGAATGAGTTCAAATTGTATTCCATTTTTGTCGAATACATCAATAAATGGATTCAGCGATTGCAACATTGGTGCTAGAACTACTGATTGTCTCAATAATTTCAATTCGCTTTTGAACAATGTGCTTTGTACTACGGCGATCAGTTTTAGAAATGAAATATTTCTTTCTGATGCCGACACCACGATAGAGTCTGGATTTGAGCCCTTTGCAACAGAATCGAAGCACATAAGCCATTATGCGAATCAATTTTGGAAAGTTGGAGTGACGATTAATTAGCTCAACAAAACAATTTGGCTCAGCTTCTGTCAAAGTACATACAACAGCACTTTTTATCTTCGGAAGATTTGATTTCCGACGCAATTTCAACCAGGTGAAGCTGAGGCCATTGGTCTTCCTCCAGTTTCAAGAAACTTGGCCCATCGAACCATAACGAGCTAACAATCTCGTCTATGTCGGTTCCTCTCGATACTAAATCTGCCGGATTAGCATCTGTTGATTGTGACGCCACATCAATACCTTTCGACAACTCCTGAATTTCTGCAGTTCTATTTGCTACAAATGCCCAATGTGTCACAATCGCGTTGTAACCAATACAACCCTGAATCCGACCAGAAATTCAAGCTTTCTATATTAAATTTTGATAAAGTTGTCGCAATTTGGTGCCAGAGTTTGGCCAGCAAGAGCGCTGAACATAGCTCTAGTCGGGGTATTGTTTTCACGCTTAGTGGGCTAAATACTCTAGACTTTTGCAGTAAACAATGTAATGCCAACGTCTCGGTTGCTGAAAGTTCGAACGTATATGCAACAACCATATGCATGACCGGGATGCATCGGCAAAGCCATGTATCTGAACCCTTTGATATGTATTTAGACATACGCACCGTGTAGGATGCGGATTTGATGTAAATCGCGCAACGTCATGGTAAACTTGTTCCATGTTGTGTAGAGACTATTGGAATGGCTTCATCCCAGCTCCATCGTCAGTCTCCACAACCTCCTGCAACAACATTTTGGCCCTTGGTAACAATTGGACACAGCAAACCAAGAGGGTCAAACAAACGAGAAGCTGCAGACAATATGTTGCGTTTCGTTGGCTTAGCCGAAGCAAAACTGTCCACATCGAGATGATATTTAAATATATCCTCTTGAGGTGCCCATCGCATCCCAAGAGTTTTTACGGAACTCTGTCATCAATTTTTAGAGTCACTTCTTCGCTATCTTTTGTTTTGAATGACAGATCATTACAGTTGGTTGCCCACTTTGCAAGCGGAAAACATCCTGAT
>JAEIGD010000257.1:0-78955 GCA_018903425.1 Zaprionus nigranus
CTTACAGACGAACCTGCACAGGGCGGACGTTCCTTGGCGTGGTGCAGGTTCGCTGGAGCATCTTTTAATGGCGCTCAGCATCCTTAAGGGCTTTGGTGACAAGACCGCCTGCCTTGCCTCCCCGAGAGTCGTTGACAGGGATTCCCTTCAGGCAGTCTGGAGAAACTGCTCGGGAGGTCGCCTAGCGACCCCAGCGTCGCCGGAGGTGCCGTTACGGGTGGTTTCCCGCACCGAGCTGTAGATGGGCCTTGAAGGGACAGGGGTAGGCGGTCTGCAGGGCGTCTGGCAGACACCGGAGCGGGCAGCCACTGCTGTCACGCCGGTGGAGGCTATCGCCGCTGCTGGAGGAGCGCTGATAGGAGGGGGGAATACATGATGGCGAAGGGACAGGGCAGGGAGTGGGGAGGCCCTGACGGCGTGAGTTCTTATGGATAAGTTTTATCCTGCCAAAGCGGTATTTAACATTACCCTGGTGCCCGTCAGAGCTCTATACGACCTTCTCGTCGACCATCATCGCGAGATGCGTCGTCTTGCCGTTAAGGCGCTTGTACCACCCGCCACAGCCCGTTGATGTTCAACATTCTGGAGACCCAAGTACCCAGAATGGTGCAGGCGGGTGGGAGTTCAGCAATTGCTAAAGCATACCCAACAGTTTAATATCAAGGCCGCTTATGGATGTTGCGTCTTGCACCGTAGCCAACTGCTCCGGTGTAAAATGGTTTGCTTGAATCCCCCCAAGGTGGCCGAAGCCCACTTTCATCCCTGCTTGCCACTTGGCTGAAGAGTGGCTTTTGCTGACCCCACATGAGTCTTTTTGGGGCTTCAAGTTCGGGAGGGTATCGTAAAACGTGCGTCCGCTTGGCCTGGGTTTCCACGGGGCGCAGTGGCGACGGTGGGAGACGAGAAGGCAGCACTAGCGAACACAATGTCCAAGGGAGTTTGTGGCCTTTCCGAGTCCCCTGGAGTATTAGGGTCGAGACCTGTAGTATTCGAGTGGTGGCCAGCAACCCAATGGCCGCAGTGCTGGTGTTGGGGTCATGTATATTTCACACACTGATTGATGCATTCAAAGCCGCATCACTTGTTTGAGTGATTCATTAGTTCCATAAATTTGGTCCCGGGCAGTAGGCGGGAAGCGAAAGTCACCACAGACATAGCCCGAGGCGTGCCGGGGGAAATCTAAATGAAACTGGAGGGCGACAGGTATCCAGAGTCCGCATACTTCAGAGACAGGGCTGCCCTTGGCCATGCACTTCTCTAGCGTATGCTGCATCTGCCTTGGATTGGGGTGATGGGGAGATTCACGATCTTCGCCCGATCACAATTAGTCAGCACCCCTAGCAGAGAGGCGATGTCGTTAAGGTTGCTTGCTGCCAGCCGCTCTCACGTGGAGAGTAAAGCCGCAAGCCGTCACTAGGAACAAGGACGGCACGTACGCCAGCCAAAACTGTGGTTTACGAGACATTTAGTTCTGCCTTGCTGCCTCTGACGGCTGATCACAAGCGCAAGTTGTTCTATATATAAAGTCATAAATCAAAAAGGGAGGTTGCAGTTCCAAGGCGCCAAGATCTGACGATTGATTAATCTAGTGCTTGTGCTTTTCTATGTTAAATGTACTTTACATTATTATATGGTTACTATAACCTATACCGTTTTTTTTTTTGTTTCTACAGAAGGTATCGAGAAGAATTGCCTCAGCTCTATGAATTACCATGGAGGGGAGGAGGAGATACCATTGATCGTATATCGCCAACAACAAATCAATCCCCACAATGGTTTTCACCCGAGTTACTTTGCCCGAGCACCGGCCGGTAAATTACCATTCCTCAATATGGATCAAGCTCTCAGTCTGGAAGAATTCTTGAGCGCAGTATGCAACATTCCTCGGCCAAAGTCCTCAATTAAACATTGTAGCATTGCAAAGAAATAACAACAAATACAAGTTGTCTCTCAATGTTTCATTGAAGTTTCTTTCACAAATGTTTCCCAACAACAACAAACAGAATTCTTTTTTTCTGTAGTTCAGTAAAAATATTTAAACTCAAACGATTTAAACTTAAAATTAATAGTAGTTGATTTTATTGAAAAAAAAAAAACAAAAACAAACATATTTCTGTACATAATAAAAAAGTAATGGAGGTTTAATAAACATTTGTGTATTGATGTTAGCTAAAACCAGCAGTATCTCGTAGAGACATTTAAATACTAGGTTCTCTTAATTGGGAATTGCTATTATTAAAGTAACAAATTTAATAATTTCTTGCTAGACTGTGCACAACATACTAAATATTCTAAATGTTAAATTACTGGTGGGATAATCTATTAGTAATTAGTAATTATTTTCTGCTTCCCAACCTGAAAAGGCGTGCCTCCAAAGAAAGATCGAATGAATTGAGGAAGTCGTGGACGCATTAACGTTTTATACTCTTACAATAATAAGGGATCGATATTAGTGTTAAGAAATATACGCTTGCTTAACTTTCACGAGAGGTTATTGATACGGAACTTATAGTCTAAAGTGGTGGTTTTTAGACACCGCGTTGGCAAATTCTTTATCTATAGCCTCCGACACTTGCATCTCGCCTCGAAGACTGAGGAATTAGCCCGGCACTTTGAAGCCCACATGTACCTAAGGGTCCCATGCGACTGAAACTCTCATGGTAGTCTGGAAAGATGGCAGCTGTTCTGGCGTTTGCTTTCAATAATGAGCAGAAACAAAGGCACCATCAACAAAAAGTAATCGGTGCAAGCTATAGAAGCAGGAAATTTAGACACAATCATTCACAATGCTCCATAGAATGATGGAATTTTTCAAAGGTAAACATCATCATTACTTACATCACCAACTGCAGCAGCAACAGCAGCAACAACAACAGCAGCAACAACAACAGCAGCAGCGGCGGTTGGTACACGGACAGAATAACACGATGGTGAATACAGGTAATGATCAACTTTAATGAATTTCATTAATTTTAGCTATGCTATCTTATCTGGTTGTTTCAGCCTGATATTGAAGCCTTCAGGATGCTGCACAGAGACAGCCTGTGGGGGAGTTCTATGTAGAGCTCACTCACTAATGCTCAAGGGGAGTACTGGTGCAATAAAACGAAAGAAAAAAGAAAGTAGGGAGACTTTTTACCCCCAAACCATTGAAAATGGTCAAAAAAAGGGTATACTAATCCAGGCCAAAATGTATATACAACAGACAGAAGGAGGCATGGGGGACCCATAAACTATTTATATTCTTTGCTCAGGATCACTATCCAGCTGATTGATCCATGTTTCTCTGTCTGTCTGTGTAAACGCATCACACATCTTAGCTATTATAAGCGCTAGAGACACACCCTACTGGAATGAAGTGTTCTAAATACCGTGAAGACTCAACATTTTGAGCCCCACAAGTTCAGGCATATTTAAGCAGTTTATGGAAATTTCAGGAAGTCACCCAACGGAGGAAATTGGAAATATTTACAGCTAGGCAATGAAGCCACACGTTGTTATTAGTTATTTAATTTGTTATTATTAGTTATTGTAAAAGCAATGAAGCCATTAGGTATTTAAAATCATGAAACACTCAATGAAGGGTATGTGATAGTCAGACTACATAGAAGGTAGGAAACCGATACGCCCCATAACCATAATTATAGGGTATATAGGCTCGCTCACCAAAACCCACCACCATGTTTGTACCTAAGATAGGAGCAAGCGAGATAGTAGCGACCGGCCAACTAGTGCAAACAGAACAACAGCGAGCGCACGCAAATGAGCGGCACTCTCAGCGTAATCACTCACACATGAGCTCCACTTGAGCGGCCTACCTAACAGCTGGAGAGAGCGCAAGCACATGAGCGCACTCAAGATCGGCGCTTCAACGCAGACATCCGCGCATGAGCGACTCACTTCACAACGAGATTGGAACACACGCACGCAACAGACAAGAGTATGTCACTTAAACGGCAATACATTCACTCCCACGCACTCAAACGGGAGCGAAATGAACGAGAGACAAAATGCAAATGGAGGCAACAGGCTTTTTGAGTGGAACCCGCAAACACAGATGAGCGCCGGCAAAACAGTTGAGCAAAATTCGACCCTTGAAGGAGCTAGATGCTAGTGCCAGTAGTGAAACGAGTGCCAAGAGTGAAGACAAACTAGTTGGATAATGTATGAGGATCAGGGAAACAAGGAGAAGACGCATGACACCAACGAAACCAGCAAGGAAACAAAATAAGAAAAGAACACCGAGAGACGAGTGCTTCCAACAAGCCAAGACAGGAGACAAAAAGAACGAGATGAAAGAAATTAGGGATAACAGTGGGCGGTGCTAGGCAGGGTCATAGTAGGGCAAATAGAGATAATAAAAGAATGTACCTAATATTAAGTGGAAAACAACAAAGAGAAATACAAATTAAAAAACGGTACAGTCAGTATTCGACTGTATAAGGCCATGGATTATCAATTTAGAGATCTGTAGGCAATAGGTGCAATGTAACATATGCATTTCTAGCACGTACCAAACTTCATTACATGTGCTTCTTTTGATTTTTTTGGCGGTTTTGTCTAATGCTTCGCCATTTTCGGTTGCCAGAGATATTCAGTGGTTGAGTGGAGTATGTCCCGGACTCTAAGGCCAATGATATATTGAGTGTGTTCCAGGCTGGATTAAGCGTTTATGATCAACATGTGAAATTCTTTGTATTTCATAATTTTTTAAAATATAAAAACTCAAAAACATTAATAAGGGGCGGCGGCGGTACGTGATTTTTAAGTTTTAGTTACGCAATATATGTAATTAGGAACTTAGTTTCTTTCATCGGTTCACATCCCCAACCGCAAAACTAATTGTACATATTTATGCTTATACAATCGTGCAATAATGTATGTTGAAGTGGGATGCCAATACATACATGTGGATATGCAGACATGTATGTATGGGCATCCCACTCGACACATTCATAACTTTACAAGGGCTTATGATCCTCTGTTATTTTCCACCATTCTAATTGCAAAAGACTGGAATCTTACTGAACATGCAAAGTCATAACAGACAAAATAAAATAATTTAATTTGTTTGACTATAACTATTCTTTTAGTTTATTGGAATAAAATAAATAAACAAAAAAAAAAAAAGTCTGCGCACCCGCTTCAACCCGGGAGTTGAACTCACGCACTCTCTCGCAGCCGTCCGCCACTCTAACCACTCGGCCATTGCCTCGCTCCTTCGCCCACCGGCAAAGCAGCATTGTGAACCAATTCTGTTACCATACAATGCAAATAAAAAGTTTAATAAAATGCTGTGTGTCCGACGCTAGATTTGAACTTCGGTATGCTTGCGTAAATTAGATCTGCAAGTATTACAAGTATATGTTCAAAGTGCGTTTAATTCGTATCATATCTCACTTATTTATAGACCGATTTAAATGAAATTTTCACATAACGCCCGTGGCAGGTATTTGTCATATAAGATATACAACTTTGGTTTTTGAGCTAATATTGTTGTTTTTAAATAGTTATTACTGATTTACAGAGGCGGGAAGGGCGTGTCCAAATTTTAAAAAAAACTTTGAGACACTGCAATATATAAGTATGTTGTCACAAAATTGATGACTCTAGCTCTTATAGTTTTCTGAGATCCAGGTGTTCATACAGACAGACAGACGGACAGACAGACATGGCTCAATCACTCGGCTATTACTGATACTGCTGATACTGATTCAGAATATATATAGTTTATGGGGTCGGAGATGCTCCTTCTGCATGTTACGCACCATTTCCGTTCCGACAAACACAATAGACCATGAATTTTTTAAAATCCATGGCCTAAAAAATATGAACGCTATAGTCAGGTGTTGACTGTATAAGACCATGGATTATCATAGTATACCGTAGGCAATAGATATAGGTATGCATTACATGTGCTTCTTGATTTTTGGCAAGAGCTAAGAATGCATTGTGCGTTTTTCTCGCTCTGTCTAATGTCTCACCATTTCCGACGACCGCGAAAGTTGTTCAGTGGCTGAGTGGACTATGTCTCGAATTGTAAGGCCAATGATGTTGAGCGTTTTCGAGGTTCGATTGGTGCGGCGATCGACATGTGAAATTCTTTTCTCTTTAATTATTTTTCATTAAATAAATTAAAAGCTCAAAACATTAAAGAGGGGCTGCGGCGGATAGGCGATTTTAAGTTTTTGTTACGCAATATATGTAATTAGAACTTAGTTTTCATCGTTGGTACACAACAGCAACTTCAAATCCAATTGTACATATACGTATGTATGTACATACATGCGTGCAATATTGTCTGTTGAACTGGGACGCCAATACATACATGTGGATATGCAGACATGAATGTACGGGGTCCCACTCGCACATTCATAATTTTATAAGAGCTTAAGATCGCTGTTATGTTCTTGCATTCCACTATAGGAAATTTGACTCGTTTTTCTGGCCAAAACCCATTTCCTGAAAGTTGGAGAATTTAAATAATTTGAACTGCAACGCATTCATAATAGATCAGTATTCAATGTGGCGTACCAGAAATCTCAATAGGTGGCGCCACTTCGAAGAAAACCAGCTGATAAACGCAGCTGTTGCAACTGCACAGCAGATAGTATTGATATATGAAGCTCTGTGTTGGAGCGCTGTAGCTTTAAACATTAGATTAAGATAAAAATAGATTGAATTACATTGATACATACAATATATAGAAACATAAATTGAAATAACATAACATGTAAAACGTACAACTCTTATACTCCGTCAACGCTCGTCTTTGCTTCGGCTGTTTAATCCGCTGCAAGAGGCCAAAGAGAGTAGCTAATGTATAATAGAATTAGTCTGATTTCGATCTTGAGCAAATAAACATATACACCAATAATCTTTTAATACCGGGTCAAATTCGTTCTTTTTTGTTAATTTCGCGTCTGAAAAACTATTCAGATTTCTCACTCTGATTGCAATTTTCAAATTTGAATGGGCGGTGCCACGCCCACCATTTTTTATACCCTTCGACCATTGAAAATGGTCAAAAAAGGGTATACTAACTTTGTGCAAATGTATGTAACATATCTCATAAAGTATATATATTCTTGCTCAGGATCACAAGCCGATTCGATTGCTAGTGGCTGAACAATTAGAAACTCGCTATATCAAGTGTATCTCGCGCTCGAAGACTGAGGGATTAGCCCGGCATTTTTCAGCCCATGTGTACCTATGGGTCCCATGCAACTTTTAATTTATTATATTTGTCAATGTAATAAAACAGAATGAAATGTCTATATTTTGTCATTAAGGTCGTCCTATTCTAAAAAGGCACTCTTAACTCTGCTGGCAGCCAGCCACAGATGGCAGCTATCATCATCAACAAAGAATGAAATCGGTGCAAGCTATATAAGCAGGAAATATTGACACAATCATTCACAATGCTCCATACAACGATGGAATTTCCCAAATGCATTATCATCATTACTTACATCACCAACAGCAGCAGCAACAGCAGCAACAACAACAGCAGCAACAACAGCAGCAGCAGCGACCGCAAGTTAGATATCGGTTGGTACACGCACAAAATAACACTATGATGAATGCAGGTAATGATCAATTTTAGCTATGCTGTCTGTAATGTTTCAGCCTGGCTATTGAAGCCTCTCTTTAGGATATTCTTGCTCAGGATCACAAGCCGAGTCGATTGAGCCATGTCTGTCTGTCTGTCCGTCTGTCTGTGTGAACGCACCGATCTCAGCTATTATAAAAGCTAGAGTTACCAAATTTGACAGGAAGACTCCTGTGTACTATATGCTGATCAAGTTTATTTCAAATGTTAGGTGCCACGCCCACCCCCCGTAAATCAAAAATTCAATTTTTGAACTCAATTTGTAAGCGCTGTATAAAAGATACAACTTTCTGAATTTAACATATACTAAGCTGAATGAAATATCTACGTAGTCTCCAAATTACAATCCGATCGAACAATAAACACAGAAGTTATTTAAGAAAGTATTAGCATAAAACCAAGTGCTTCTGTCAGCTAACAAGAGAGGCGGGCGAGCGCGAAGCGCTAGCTCCATCTGTCGGGATTAATTTCAAAGCATGTGCATATGCATATGTTTAAGAATTTAACAAATTCAACGGGAACACGCGAACACTGTCGCGTTTTGCGCGACTGTTGCTCTCATTTTTAGAAAAAACCGGAGTTTAATATCTCACTCCGTTCTTTAGTTATTAATTTTGGCCAGAAAACCGGGTCAAATAGTGCATTCTAATTGCAAAATATTGAGAGCAAAACAAAATAACGACATCCAATAAGAATCATATTGAATTTGCAGTCATAACATACAAAATACGGAGAGTGACGGTATTAGAGAACGCATTGTTTACTTTTGGCTGGCGTCTTTGAATTTATAAATAATTAATATTATTTATAACTGTTATAATTTTATTGTCTGTCATATTGCATAATAAATATGAAATGAAATTTAATTAAATAATTTAATTGGTATGTAGCGGCTATATTACAGCCCGCTTGACTGTAACTTCTCTTTTAGTTTATTAGAATGAAATAAAAAACAAAATAAAATAAACTAAGAAATAATTAATAAATGAAAATTCGCGCCCGCCTCAACCCAAAGTTTAATACACGCACTCTCTCACAGTCTTTTGAATTTGCCCTCCGCCACTCTAACCACTCGGCCATAGCCTCACTCCTTGGCCCATCGGAAAAGCTGCATTGTGAAGCAATTCTGTTACCATGCAATGCAAATAAAAACTATAAAATACTGTGTGTCTGACGCTAGATTTGAACGATTTGAAGATTCGGTATGCTTGCGTAAATTAGGTCTGCTTAAGTATACATGTTCTAAGTGAGTTTAATTTGTATCATATCTCACTTATTTATAATACGATTTAAATGAAATTTTTAAGGGCGTGTCTAAATTTAAAAAATCTTTGAGACACTGCAATATATACGTATGTTGTCACAAAATTTGAGGACTCTAGCTCTTATAGTTTCTGAGATCCAGGTGTTCATACAGACAGACAGACGGACAGACGGTCAGACGGATAGACAGACATGGCTCAATCGACTCGGCTACTGATACTGATTCAGAATATATGTATGTATATAGTTTATGGGGTCGGAGATGCCTTCTTCTGCCTGTATCGCACATTTCCGTTCCAACAAACACAATAGACCATGAATTTTTTTTAAATCAATAAAAACCAAACATTGAAACAGAAGAAGTGCTGTGTTTTCAATTTGTTGTGAATGAAAAGCCACAGTACTTGCTGCGAGAGTCCCAGTTGTGAGAGGCAAAGAACCACTCAAACTGGAGGCGGCGCATAGAGGGTGACTTTTGAGTCGTCCAACCGTGGGGTAGTAATATAGTATGGGCCACAGCCCCACAAACCCACAGGTTTGTTTTTACATGTTTATTTTAAATGTCGTGTTTCTTTTAGGTGCGTGTGTATGTATGAGCATGTGCTTGTGTGTGTAGGTGCGAAAAATCAGCATTCCGGCGCAGAGGAGTAACGCATGCCGGTGTGTTCTCATTGTACTGAAGTTTCACTGGTGCGACTACGGTCAATACCCATCGCATACTATGAAGCTTCCAGTACATTCGCAGGGCGAAAGCCTCAGAGCTGACGGTCGATATCCCGGTCCTGAGACTCTCAAACTGTGAAGAGGACACTAGGTATGCTCTACTTTCACTGTTACCGGTTGCTGACGCCACACCATTCTGCGCCTCACCTTCAAGTCGGCCTCGCCGTTTAAAAGCCTTTGCCTGCCCCCCTCGTTGACCCAAACAATACCACTCCCTCGTCCAGGGTCTCAGCACCATTTACAAATAACTTGTAAAGGTAGCCCTGGCGCAACTGAGTCCACCTCAGCCCTAGAACGCTACCTTACAGGCAGTGCGGCGGCAAAGTCGTCCAGTCCGACACACACACTTATTTTTACGTGTAAGTGAGAAAATCAACAATTATTTATTTTATTGTTTAAATTTCAATGTTCTACAATGACCATTTCGTTTTGATTGCTTTAATTTCTCTTGCAAGTAGACATTCGTACGTACCTACATATACATATATGCATACGCGCATGTGCAGCGGCAAAGCTTTACCGCCGGCTCAGAGATGATGAGTGCGTATTTATGCTGTAGTCTATGCTAATATACATACAAACATACATACATACATACTGAAGCTCGAGCCGTATATACATACTGACATTGAATTGTCTGCTTTGCTAACAAATTAAAAACAAATACATAGTTCTTTGCTTAATTCCATGCTAAATTATTAAATGCAAAAACAACAAACAATATTAAAACCGACTAAAATTCACTTTTACTTATGCCTATATATCTATATCTATAATTACATAATATATATAAATATATATTGTTAAGATATACTCTATTATGTTAAGCCTTATGTTATCAAGTGTGACCTTTATCGATATACTATTGTAAACTAATTAAGTTATCGGAAACCCTATCGATGGGATAGCGTTGTATAAGAGCGTCACTATCGCATCGATAGGATAGTGTTGTGGAACACGAGAGAGGTGAGCGTCACTATCGTTTAAGAGCGCGAAGGAAACACATTGTAAAAAGTTGAAAAGACCGCAATAAATAATTTAAACAATAAAGAATTGTCTCCACAACTTCAGAAGTGGGATAGATAAACGCCAAACAAACGAATTTAAAAAAAAAAACTCAATATAAAATTAAACTGCGAATTCCTGCAAATTGATAACACAACCCCACAAAAAAAAAAATTGTCATGATCTGGGTATGCGGCATATGCAGTTATATGTATTTTGGGACGCTGAATCGAATCCGGGGGTCAGAAATTCTCCATCACATCTGGATTTCGACCTAACCTCAAAAAACTGAAAAATCTTTGGATATCCGCCAAAAGATATAGAATCGTGATCTGGGCATGCGATATATGTTTTAACACGTACTTTGTCCTTTAAGTCCGACCCGAAGTCAAAATTTAGCACGTCTGAATTTCGACTTAACCTCAAAAAACTAGAAAAATTTTAAAGCCCCAAAAAATAATGGGGGGTCATGATCGGGTCAAACGATATATGTTTCTATATGTTTTTGGATCTTCCGAGTTCGAATCAAAAAAAAAACTATCCTATCACGTCCGAATTTTAACCTAACCTAAAATTTTTTTTAAAAACTTCCAACATTTTTATTTATTTTTTAACATTGGATTAGGGTGTATTTAAATTTAATATAAAAAAGCTTTTCTGTTGGTATACCCCTTTTTGAGCATTGTTTTATCTGTATTCGCAATAGATTCCTTTAAGTAATGAATTTTTTTCTTCAAAACTGTATTTTAACTAATAAAAAACATAAATCAAATACGTGATTATACATACTTGCATAAATGCCAAAATAAATTATCAAAAAATTTTAATATTTTGAAAGTTTTTCAAAATTTGTTTAGGTTATGTTGAAATTCAGACGTGATTGCCTGGTTTTGACATTGGATTCGGATTCGGAAGGTCCAAAAACATATAGAAACATATATCGCATGACCCGATCATGACCCCCATTATTTTTTTTTAGACTTTAAAAATTTTTCATGTTTTTTGAGGTTAAGTCGAAATTCAGACGAGCTATATAAATTTTGACTTCGGAGTCGGACTTAGAAGGACAAAATACATGTTGAAACATATATCGCATGCCCAGATCACGTTTCTATATCTTTTGGCAGATATCCAAGGGTTTTTCAGTTTTTTGAGGTTAGGTCGAAATCCAGACGTGATGGAGAATTTCTGACCCCGGATTCGGATTCAGCGCCCCAAAATACATATAACTGCATATGCCACATACCCAGATCATGACAATTTTTTTTTTTGTGGGGTTGTGTAATTGTCGGCAAGTTTCTGCATTGACGCCGGCGTGTCGCGTCAATTTTGTAAAGTTCCATTAAATTTCATCATGGAAAGAGAACAAATAATTGCATGGCTCCTGAGAAATGAAATTCAATTCGACAAGAAGGCGAACACCCGAAAATTGGAAAAATTTGCTAAGGACCATGGAGCACAATTTGACAGTATGGAAACTGCTATAAAAGCGGCAGACACAGAACAACAGTATTCTGAATCAGACGAACAGCCCATAGCAGCTGTAGAGGATTTGCAAATTTCTGACTAAAGCGAAAAGTTAAAGAAAATCCAAGAAGAACAAGCAATTGTTGAAGCTGAAATTGAACTATTACAGAAGAAGAAGATTCTGGAAAATCTACGCGGGACTTCAAGCAGAAATCGCGCAGAAGTGGATGACGTAATGACCGCCATCTTTCCATTTAGCGGCGAGCATGCAGCAGATCCGCGCAAGTGGCTGAATGACTTTGAACATACATGCGACACCATGGACGGCGATGATATTTTTTAAATTGAAATGCGTACGACGACTTATGAAACCAGGATCAAATGCCGGTTGGTTTCTTCGTGTGGATCAGTCCACGTCCTACGGCGAGTTCAGACAATGCTTTCTTCAAACATTTGACCGTTCGCATTCCGTAGTCGAGGTTGTTACGCTACTCAAATCGACGGTGTTCAACAACAGCAAGATGTCATTCCTGGCCTACATCTTTCAAATGCAGGATATTGCGTCAAGAGCACACATCGAGGAATCTCAGGTCGTGCAGCTAATCATCGAAGGACTGCAGGATTTCACCTCTGACGTAGCTGTGTTATATTCTGCTTCCACCATAGAGGACCTGAAGAAATTATCTTTCCGTTACTTCGAAATGCGTAATAAGCGTCTACGCAATAACATCGCCACACCGAAGGAGCCAAATACACCGACTTCTGTTAGATGCTTTAACTGTTCTGGATTTGGACACATGGCAACGGATTGTGTTCAGCCTAAGCGAGCTAAAGGGTCATGCTTCAAATGCGGATCGTTAGATCACACCATCAAAAACTGTATCATAAGCGCTCCCAAGCATATGGTAGCCATTATTAAGGACACTGCTAACCCGGAATCTCCAGAGATTCCAATTGTTAATACGGTAAGAATCACTTTCGACATTGAGGGTCTTTCACATAGTGATATTATTCTTGTTTGCTTGATACTGGTAGCGCCATTAGTTTAATTCGACGTTCCGCCATACCGCAAAGTTTAACAGGAGATTCGCTTTATGGTACACCATTTGTGGGACTAGGAAATTTTCGGCTTTGCACCTTCGGAAAATTAATTGTTAAGATTACTTTTGAAAACATTACAAATGAAGTTTTGCTTTACGTTGTCCCGGACGAATGTATGCCTTATCCAGTATTGTTAGGAAGGGACTTTTTGAAAACATTTAACTTAAAACTTTCTTACCAAAAGCAAAATGAAATTGCGCCTATTGAAGTTATGGCAAATAAAGATATTTTGAAAATTAATGACAAAATTCTGCATTGCATTTATAGCTCATTGACAAATGATATTAATATAGAATATTGCAAATTGTGCAACAAGCAAATAGTAAGAAAACCTTCTGTTACGACTTCCGTTGAATTGATAGATAAACCTTCTGTTACGACTTCCGTTGAATTGATAGAAAATTGTAAAACTGCAGATATTGCGGTTATTGATAGTTTTATAATGAATATTGACATAGACGAAGAAATTGAACAAAATATATGTCCCGATTTAAGTAGCGAACATTCCAATAGGGTTTGTGAAGCCATTAAGGAAAACTATTTGAGTATCGAAAACATTCCAATGGCAGATCATAATTACGAAATGAAGATCATATTAAAATTCGATTTACCAGTTTATTGTGCGCCTCGTAGAATATCATATCATGATCTTAAAGAAATGGAAATAATAATTGATGAACTTCTGGCCTTTGGGCATCTTCGACCTAGTAATTCTCCGTACACTTCCGCAATTGTCCTTGTAAAAAAAAAGGATGGCGGAAAAAGAATGTGTGTAGACTATAGAATTAAATAAGATAACAGAAAAAGATGGCTTCCCAATTGCAAGAATAGACGATTGTTTAGAAAAACTAGAAGGTAATAAGTTTTTTAGTATACTTGATTTGTAAAGCGGTTTTCATCAAGTCAAGGTATCGGAAGATTCGATCAAATATACGGCTTTTGTAACACCAAATGGTCAATATGAGTATCTTAAAAATGCCTTTTGGTCTAAAGAACGCACCCGCAGTTTTTCAGCGCTTCATTAATTTTGTTTTAGAACCAATTGTCAAAGATGGAAAGGATGCCGTTTATATGGACGATATTGCTATTGGCACAAAAACATTTGAGGAACATATTCTTCTGTTAAAAAGGATCTTAACAAGGTTATCCGAATTCCGTCTAGAATTAAAGCTGTCAAAATGTAAATTCTGTTTTCCGCAAATAGACTTCTTGGGATTCAGTATAAGCAAAGATGGAATAAAACCAAATAATAGCCATATGTTAGCAATTAAGCACATTGCTATTCCGAAATGTGCCAGTGATATTGAAAAATGTTTAGGGCTTTTCTCATATTTTAGACGTTTCATTCCCTCCTTTTCCAGTGTCGCAAAGCCTCTTCGACTATTGACAAGGCCCAACTTAGAATTTAATTTCACGGAAGAATGTTTACAAGCATTTAAGTATTTGTGTGATACGCTTACATCGGAACCTGTGTTAGCATTATATAATTCTGGAAAAGCAACTGAGCTTCACTGTGATGCCAGTCAGTTAGGTTTTGGAGCGATTTTGCTCCAAAAGCAAGAAGACTGTAAATTCCACCCGATTGCATATTTTTCACAAGCTACAACGCCAGAAGAGGGAAGGTATCATAGTTTTGAATTAGAAACATTAGCAATCATTTACGCATTTAGGAAATTTAGTATCTATTTGGACGGTATAAAAGTTAGAATAATTACAGACTGTAAAGCACTAATCCTAACATTGGAAAGGAAAAGTGTTAATACAAGAATAGCCAGATGGGCACTAGAACTGTCAAACTATAATTGTTCAATTCAGCATAGAAGCGGAAAATATATGATTCATGTAGACGCCTGAAGTAGACTTTTTGATTCTACCGCAAATCTTCCAAACTTAGGATATTTTAATAACACTGTTTCCGTTATTGAGGAAGATAGCATTGACATTCAATTGCAAATAACCAAAAATCGTGATAATGTTATTTTACAATTAAGGGATAATTTAGAATCGGGCCCAGTTAAGAATTTCGAGCTGGATGATGGAATTGTGTATCGAAAAACTAATGATGGAGCATTGCTTTTATATGTACCTTCCGAAATGGAAAACAATATAATTCGTGTAGTGGATGAAAAACTATGTCATCTTGGGTCAGCAAAAGTATGTAGTTACAGAAATTAAACGTTACTATTGGTTTCCTAACATGCACAAAAAAGTTCGAGATTTCATATGCAATTGCCTTAAGTGCATCATGTATTCAGTTCCGCGTCATGCAAATTATCGTACACTGCACAACATTCCGAAAAAAACCAATTCCGTTTGACACACTTCACGTTGATCATTTTGGCCCTCTTCCGTCAATCGCTTCAAAGAAAAAACATATACTTGTGGTAGTTGACGCATTTACGAAGTATATAAAGTTGTATCCGGTGAACACTACAAGTACGATTGACCTAAAAGGCTGCCTTAATAAATATTTTGAATGTTATAGTCGACCAAGGAGAATAGTAAGCGATAGGGGAAGTTGTTTTACCTCTTTAGAATTTTCAGAATTTCTATTGAATAACAATATTGAACATGTTAAAGTAGCAACTGCCTCTCCTCAGGCCAATGGCCAGGTCGAGCGAATAAATAGAATTATTAAGTCGATGATTTCGAAGATCTCGGAACCAATTCAGCACTCTGATTGGTACAAACTATTAACCAAAGTGTAATATGCAGTTAATAATTCTGTCCACTCGACAACGAACCAAACACCAGCAATGTTGTTGTTCGGAGTCAACCAGAGACGTATAGAAATAGACACATTGACTGAGTATTTAGAAGACAAAGGAAAAACATCCCGAGATTTGGATAGGTTAAGAAATACTTCATTTGAAAAACTTAAAACTTCTCAATCAAAAAGTTCAGAGACTCACAAAAATCAATATAAACCTCATGAGAAATTTTCCAGTAACGATTTTGTGGTGGTTCGAAATGTCGATACAACTATTGGGAGAAATAAGAAATTTATAGCAAAATATAAAGGCCCATATGTTATTAAAAAGGTTTTACCAAATGATAGATACGTTGTAACAGATATAGAAAATTGTCCAGTAACACAAATGCCGTATGAAGGTATTTTAGAAGCATCTAGATTAAGAAAGTGGGCAGATTGGAGAGTCAATGTCGAGAGTGATTCAGAACCGTAACCGCATTGACTAACTAATTTACTTATTTTATTTATTTTACTTTAACTTTAAATTTATCATGTAAAAGATTTTAAATATTGTACAGCCTTGATTTGCCAATAAAGAATTGTCTCCACAATATAATTATTTATATATAGTAACATATGTACCATAGTTCACCACTTGACCACACATACACACTTACATACACTCACAAAAAAAACCACTTACATACATCAACATGCCACTTGTACATAGCATTTTATGTCTAATATTTATGTATTGCATCAGAACCCTTCAGCCTACTTAGACATAAACATCCGCAGTCCCAAATTCGTCGACAATAACAAATCAGCTACTCTGATTAATTGTAAACATTCCCACGAGAAGGGTCAAAACTGCTAACGCAGCTCAAATTCTCGGCTGATTCCTTTCCATGCGCACTCCACTCAAGAGAGCGCATAAACATAAAAGAGAGCCTTATGTACGCCCAACATAGAAGTAAATAAGACACAGCCAAGGGTTTGCTAAGCGTTCAGTTTGTAGCTTAGATTCAGATTTAATTCCGCCTTCAACTGTAAGACACGAATTGTCTCCGCGTACCAGTTAAGTTCTTGGTTCCAATAAAAATATATTTTTTAAAACCATAAACCGTGAACGTGTAATTGGCGCAGCCGGTAGGATATGAGTTAAATTGATAATTAGTATTCGCCAAAGAACCGCGTGTGATATAAAAACCTTCGATTGCGTAACTAATTAAAAGTTACAGGAAGGCTACAATCCGCGAAAAACAAACTCAGTGCTTAGTGAATCACTCCAAATTAGTAGCCTACAAGTGTGACCGCTACTGGAAGTGAACATTTTTTTTTAAATTTTTACATAAAGTGCTGCAGTGAAGACCACTAAAGGACAATCGTTGTCCTAGGTCAAAACCAACCAACAATCAACCAACCCAACCCTTAAACAAAAAAAATAAAACCCTAGCACAAGTGCTAAGCGAGTAAATAAAAACTTTAATATGGCGCAACAACAACAACCTCAACAACAACCTCAACTACAACAAGTTCAACTTGGTCAGATCAGACAAATACCAACATTCACTGGTATCCCGTCGGAGTTAAGCTCTTTTATAAGACGAATAGAGTTCATCCGTGACCTCTACCCAACAACTGATGCCCGGCAAGGACACATCATATTCAGTGCCATCGAGATGCAAATCGGAGGTGAGGCTCTGCGAGTGTCCCAACTGAGCGCAGATAACACATGGAACGATCTGAAGGAATTCAAGACAAAGACACCTTTTGAGGAACTGCTAAGACGACTCTACAATACACCATTTACTAGATCGATTCGTAAGTTTATAGAAGAACTCGAAGAAAAATGTTTTGTAATAACGAATAAGCTATATTTAGAAAACAACCCATTCAATAACCACATATATGCCAACGGCATGAATAACACCGTTAAAGATGTAATAACAAGAAAACTCCCTGATAGGCTTTATATGCAGCTAGCTAGGTTCGACATAACAACTGTAAGTAAGTTGAAGCAAATCGCTCAACAAGAAGGTTGCTATGATAGCGTATGGTCCGATCGTCCCAAATCACAAAACAATCAAAATAAAAGCAATCAAACCAACTGTTCTAAAAGTAACAGTTATAACCCTAACTACAACCAAGCGTCAAGTTCAAATAATCAGAACAAAAATAACAACAATAAAAATAAAAAATAGTGAACAAAATATTGAGCAGTTATATAAAGAATTCAAACAGAAACTAGACCAGGCACAGGTACAAAATCCAACAAATTATGAAACAAACCAAGCTTCTTCAAGTGCTCCGAATCCGGCACATAAAAGGCAAAGACCTAGTACCAGTGGCCAATCAAAAATGGACACGTCCGAAAATTTTCATCAAATTGCCTCGGATAACGAAGAAGAAGAAGCCCGTTCATAAATATTCTTATGAATGATATAAAGCTCCGTTGTATCGTCGATACCGGATCTACAATTAATCTTATCTAACTT
This sequence comes from Zaprionus nigranus, assembly GCA_018903425.1. Classification (NCBI taxonomy): domain Eukaryota; kingdom Metazoa; phylum Arthropoda; class Insecta; order Diptera; family Drosophilidae; genus Zaprionus; species Zaprionus nigranus. The sequence continues at coordinate 18,362 of JAEIGD010000257.1, forward strand.
CTTTAATTTTCCCGTCAAATCCAATAAATTACAAGTTCATACCATTAACGGTATAATAACATTAAATTATAGTATAAGCTTGAAGTGGGCACAAACGTTGAAAAAGACGCATTCTATGATGATCTATCCTCAGTTCTCAACAACATACGAAAGGGTGACATCATCATACTAATGGGCGACTTCAATGCACAAATTGGTTCCGACAATACCGGATACCGACGAGTCATGGGCAAGCACGGGATAGGGATGCGCACTGATAATGGTGACCGTCTAATAGAGTTATGCATGAAACACGATTTAGTTATCGGTGGCTCCGTCTTCCCCCATAAAAATATTCATAAATATACATGGACTTCACCTGGGGGAACGACTAAAAACCAGATCGACCACATATGCATCAGCGCCAAATGGCGCAGCTCTCTACTAGACGTGCGAAATAAAAGGGGCGCAGACCTGTTTACAGATCATGAGCTCGTTCTAGCAACCATTCAACTGAAAATCATGGCCATTAAAACCTTACGCCAGGAGGGGCACCGACGTCACAACATCAACGTCGATGAGTTGAAAAATCCCACCAAAAAGGAGAGAATACTCAGCCAAATTGAATGAATTGTTAGAAAATGAGGCACTTAACTGGCAAGAGTGCCATCTCGAGGCAGCAAAACAAACTCTGGGCATAAAAAGGAAAAACAAAAGACAAGACTGGATTTCTGATGACACATGGCAGTTCATAGAGTTACGCCGTCAATTGAAAGAAAGACTGAACCAGAGAGAAACTCGAGATTTGCTCAGATTCAGCTCAGCCCAGTATAATGCCATGGGTAAACTTGTCAAAAGAGCAGCAAGAAAGGATCGACGCACCAGCACCAACAAAATAGCTGACGAAGCAGAGGAAGCTGCACAAAAACACGACATGCGCACCCTCTACCGAAAAGTTAAAGAGTTGGCAAATGGAGGCACGACTAAAAATAATAATAACATGATGCTCGAAGACAAAGACGGGAAAAACATAACATCAACGGACCAACAGCGACAGAGATGGAAAGAACACTTCGATGAACTGCTGAACTACCAAGACAGCGCTAATAACGAAGCTGAAGAAGAAATCGAAGACAACGCACACACCAACAGGCGAATCAGATCTACACCACCTTCAAGAACTGAAATAGTTGAGGCCATTAAGAAACTGAAGAACAACAAAGCTCCCGGCACAGATAACATACCACCGGAGCTCCTTAAGGCCGACCCAACTACATCTGCCGCAGCGTTATACGAACATATCAGAACAGCATGGGAAAACGAATACTTCAACAACGATTGGAAAAAAAGGCATCATCGTTAAAATACCAAAGAAAGGCGATTTGAAGAAATGTGGAAACTGGAGGGGTATCACTGTACTCAACACGATCAATAAGATTGTGGCACAGATAATACTCCAACGCATTTCTCAACACATCGAAAGCCAACTACGCGATGAACAAGCCGGCTTCAGAGCGAACCGTGGTTGTATTGACCAGTCAAATACACTACGGCTGATCATTGATCGGTCCAACGAATTCCAATCCCCGCTCTATGTTATGTTCGTAGACTTCGAAAAAGCATTCGATCGAGTAGACAAGATAGAAATATGGAAAGCTTTGGCGAAGAAAGTCATTCCATCCAAAATCATCAGAGTAATTAGAGCTCTGTACTCTGAAGCTAAATGTAGTGTACTACATACCGGCGTAAGGAGTGACGAGTTCGAGGTACGAAACGGTGTGAGGCAGGGCTGTGTACTATCACCACTGCTCTTCATAACAATCCTAGACGAAGCCCTACGGCAAATTTCAACAGAAACGCTTGGCATATGGTGGAGCCCAACTCGGAAACTTGGCGACTTAGACTTCGCTGATGACATCGGTCTTATAACCAACACACACACAAGTATGCAAAAACTGATGAACAATCTATGCGCAGCTACACAATCCAAAGGTCTTAACATAAACATCAACAAGACCAAACTAATGCGCATCAACACCGATAACACCAACACCATCACTATCGGTTCACAACAAATTGAAGAGGTCAGAGAGTATTGCTACTTGGGCAGCGTAATGTCAACAACTGGTGGCACAAAAGAAGACATCAGCAGCAGAATTGCCAAAGCAAGGGCAGCATACGGTCAACTATGCACTACATGGAAGACCAGACAAATTGCAACCAGCACAAAAATTAGGATCTTCAAGGCATGTGTGCTAGCGGCCCTGTTGTACGGCAGTGAAACGTGGAGTTATACTGTACGAGAATTATCATCTGCTCAAGTATTTGTGAACAAATGCCTACGTAGAATAGTGGGAATCTTCTGGCCAGCCACCATCACCAACAGCCAGTTGTACCAGCAAACTAACTGCGAGCCACTTTAGCAAACAATAAAGAAAAAAGAAGTGGAGTTGGATAGGTCACACATTAAGGAAACCACATGACTCAATATGCCACCAAGCACTCGATTGGAATCCACAAGGCAGCAGAAGAAGAGGCCGTCCGAAACAAACTTGGAGAAGAAGAGTTGACAATGAGCTAGTCGAAGCAGGAATCTCATGGAACGAATGCAAGACAACAGCCAGCAATAGAAGAAGATGGAAAGCCTTATCTGAGGCCCTATGCTCCACTAGGAGTTAAAGGACAAAAAAAAAAAAAAAAAAAAAAAAATAAGCTTGAAACCCAGTAAACTTTGCCCCTCTAAACAGGTTTTTTATATCCATAATTTTTCGGAAAATTATGATATGTTACTAGGTAGAGACTTCTTGGAAGACACCAATGCTCAAATCAATTTTAGCAAAGCAACTGTTAATTTAAATAATTACAATTTCCTAATGCATTATGAGACCGAGCGAAAGGTAAACTCAGAAGATAATATCGATTGTATGAGCTGTTTAGAGCCATCATCTACTGATGACGAGGCAATAAATTATGCAATAGAAAATGAGTTAAAAGAATCTAACGAATTCAGACTTGACCATTTAAACAAGGAAGAGATAAGTGCTCTGACTAAAATTCTTCACGAATTTCAGACATTCAGTACAGAGAAGGTGAAAATTTGACCTTCACAAGTACCGTTAAACATGTCATAAATACTAAACATGAAGATCCGGTTTATAAAAAACCTTACAAATACCCCCAAGCTCACGACAAAGAAGTCGAAGTCCAAATAAAAGAAATGATCATTCGAAAATCGAACTCGCCTTATTGCTCACCTATTTTGATAGTACCAAAGAAGAGTGATGCATTCGGTAAAGCAAAGTTTAGGATAGAAAGCTAAACGAAATTACCGTGGACGATAAATATCCTATTCCAGTTATGGATGAAATAGTGGATAAGCTCGGTAGATCACAAAATTTCACTACCATAGATTTAGCAAAAGGTTTTCACCAAATTCAAACGGATGAAAACTCAATACAAAAACGGACATTACGAGTACACTCGAATGCCCTTCGGTCTGAAAAACGCACCTGCAACATTTCAACGTTGCGTAAACAATCTGTTAGAAGATCTTATCTACATTGATAAACAATCAGTTTATCATCAGTTTACAGTTTATTATCAGTTTACATGGATGACATTGTAGTGTTTTCCACTTCATTGGAAGAACATTTAATGTCTCTGCGTAAAGTATTTGCTAAATTAAAGGAAGCAAACTTAAAACTGCAATTAGACAAATGCGAATTTCTTAAAAAAGAAACAGAATTTCTAGGACATATTATAACAACTGAAGGTATAAAACCTAACCCAATAAAAATAAACGCAATTAAGAATTTTCCGATTCCTAAAACACCTAAACAAATAAAGTCATTTCTTGGACTTTGCGGTTTTTACAGGAAGTTTATCCCCAACTTTGCAAACATTGCGAAACCAATGACCCAAAATTTAAAGAAAGGCGACAAGATAGATCCCAAAGATATAAATTATATATCCGCTTTCGATAAATTAAAATTTCTCATTATGTCCGATCCAATTCTAACTTACCCCAACTTCGAGAAACCATTCTCACTAACTACAGATGCCAGCAATATTGCTCTAGGTGCTGTACTGTCACAGGATCATAAACCTATTTGTTACGCTAGTCGTACTCTCAATGATCATGAACTTAATTATTCGGCAATAGAAAAAAAACTCTTAGCTATTGTCTGGGCCACTAAATACTTCAGGTCTTACCTTTTTGGTCGTAAATTTCAAATTCTAAGTGACCACCGACCCTTAGTTTGGCTTAATAATATCAAAGAACCAAACATAAAACTCCAAAGATGGAAAATCAGACTAAATGAGTTTGACTACCACATTAAATATCTACCAGGTAAAGAAAACCAGGTCTCAAAATAACATTACTAAAGTAATGAGATCTACTATAAAGCTTACCAACTATACTTCAAAAACACAAAGAACTTTTACAGCCAGGTATCGAAAAAACTATTGCCATTTTCAAAGAAAATTTCTATTATCCCGCGAAGTTTGCAATGTAGCAAAAACTGAGCATAGAAGTACAAAATTAATATTTGAAATAATTCCTGAAACTTTCAATCCAAGAGATAAATATGTAATGGACTTAATGGATATGATTAATAATAGACAATTTCTATCTTGCATGGATATATATTCAAAATTCGCCTCATTAGCTGAAATTAAATCTAAAGATTGGCTTGAGGCTAAACGAGCAATACTCTCAGTCTTTACCAATATGGGTAAGCCAATAGAAATCAAAGCAGATAAAGAATCACCATTTATGTACGCAGTTTTACAATTTTGGTTACAAACGGAAGGCGTCAAAATAGAAATAACAACCAGTAAAAATGGAATTTCTGATATTGAGAGATTTCATAAAACTATTAACGAAAAACTGAGAATAATTAATACCGAATCCGACCCAGAAAATAAATTAACTAGTTTTGAAACCATATTTTACATTTATAATCATAAAACTAAACATAACACGACTGGAAGAACCCCAGCCGATATTTTCATATATGCAGGACCCCCTGCTTGTGATACCCAAAATAATAAAAATAACAAAATAGATAAGCTGAACGAAACTCGTGAAGAGTACGATGTAGATACTAGATATAGGCAAGCCCCTCTGGTTAAATCCAAAACAACGAATCCAATCAGAAAAACAAGAGAAATAACAACAAACAGAAATGAGAAGCATTTTGAAGAGAAGAATAGAGGTAGCAAAATAAAAGAAAATTCAAGAAACTATGTATGATAATTCCAGCGCAACTCCAAACGACCAAAGCAGTCCGACATAATCACATATTTCTGATGGTTAATTACTATTTTTTATCATGTTTTACCCGATACGTCCATGGACAAAGTATCGAAGAGTTTTTTAGTGTACATCCAGCAGTTACACTTAGTATTCCAGAGTTTTGTAAAATTATGTCTGATGCTCCATCCGGACACACCGCTGATAATTGCACTTGAGAATTTGTAGCAAATATCCAGTGATTTCTTGCATGCATGTTTAGTAGTGTAAATGTTTTATTTGACTGTGTCAAATGACATGATGCATCTGTTCTGTTGTGAAACAATTTCATTTCGCAACTAGTTTCAGTTGTCAATTTTGTTTGTTTATTTTTGCATATAAAATCGTCAGCGTCTCTTGGGTAGCAATTTTGAAAATCCATTTCTGTCAATTCTACAAATTCATCTCGATGATCGTTGATTGCAATGAACGGAATCTTGATGTCATAGTTGATTATTCCATTCTCGGATGTTGACGGAATAGGACTGAGCTTAAATGTTTCAAGCATTTGTGTGGATACTAGTGGCAATGTAATTTTGATAATTACATGATTATTTACTATAGTTCCTTCAGCCCTCATCATTTTGTAGAGCATTAGCAAGTTGTCTGGCGTGACAGGTAGCATTTGTTCACTCTTCAGGTGCTCTCGTATTTGATTCAATTGTTCCTTTAATTGTTTTGGTGAGATCAGTGCTGGACTTATCGTATTATGACGAATGTCTGTTAACACATTAATAATCTCACTCTGCATTCGTTGTAGGTTTGTTGCTAAGAGTGTTAGCTGCGTGGTAAGTGTGATGTACCATTGAAAAGACTGGAAATGGTCCTTTTCTTTCTTTGCAGCTGTCATGAATCCTTCTATGATTGTGAGTCTTTTGGAGTTGGAAACTTCATCTCGTCGTATCACATTAATTGTTGAGTCGATTAACGTGGTTTGGTTTTCAATCAGCTTTAATAAGTGATTCTCATTGTCCTTTACCTTTATGATAGTGTTCGACATTTCAAGCGCATAATTCGAATCTAATACTCCAAACAGGCTACTGGCAATATTTCCAACAATATCCAATGGTGCTCGTCGTGATCGTGGTTTTGTTAATAAATAATTTTCTGTTTGTAGATCTTCTTCGATGTGCTTGAAGTGTTGGTACATGCCTTTGCATGCCTGAATTTGACTGAATTCCAGACATATTTCTCCAATCTTCTTTGTTCCCAATGAAAATGTCATCATATCTTGCCAATAAGGTTGTGGGTCGTAATATGCAACAATATTCCAATCGGTTGTAGTGAGTTGCGTTGTCCCAATCCTTTCAAAGAAGATCCCTGGCTTTCGTCCAAACTGGGTTATGTTAATTGATTGAGCCATTGCGAGTGGCAATAGCAACATCATAACTAACAAAGTCGTTGTCAGTGATGGCATATTTAATTGTCTTCATTTGGGTTTCGTTTCCTCTTCGCGTTGTTCTTCTTCTTCTATCGGATGCTTGTGATCCGGTTCTTCTTCCGGAAATAGTGGGGCAATATGTTGGATGTCCCTTTTGAAGATGCCTCTTGCTGTTTAACTCCACAACTCGAACGAAGCCATCCTTTCCAGGGATTGCATTGATGATACGTCCCATTGGCCAATGCAGAACTGGTGTGTTGTCCTCTCTTATTAGCACCAGCATGCCTTCTTTAACATTAGCATATGATTTTTTCCATTTATGCCGTTCTTGGAGTTGCTGTAGGTAGTTCGTTGACCACTGTGACCAGAACTGATGTTTGACCTTGGATACTGCTGTCCATCTCTGTCCTAATGAAACAGGTTGTTGCGATGGTTCATGGTCCACTTGAGCCGTCAGTGGTTCTCCTATTATAAAATGTCCAGGCGTCAATGCAGTCACGTCGTTTGGATCGTTTGACAACGGCAATAGCGGTCGAGAATTCAATATTGCTTCAATCTCGACTACTACTGTTTCTAATTCTTCATATGTAAGTTTAACGGAGTCAATATTTTTAAGAAGTAGTTGCTTGGCTGATTTAACGGCTGCTTCCCATAGTCCGCCGAAGTGAGGTGCTCTTACTCCCTTTTGATTGCAGCTCTCGATAATGGCCTTTTTTGCCTTGTCTGACTGAATTGCTTCTTCCAGATTTTTGAGCTTGTTGCTGGCTCCCACGAAGTTTGTTGCATTGTCACAATGCAGAGTCTGACACTTCCCACGTCGACTGATAAATCTTCGAAGAGCCGCTAGAAATGCATCGGTCGTAAGGTCGCTTACTAGTTCCAAATGCACTGCCTTTGTTGCAAAACAGTAGAATATGGCAATATATGCTACATGTGGTTGCTTTCCACGGAGCTTATAGTGAACCTTCATCGGTCCACAATAGTCTACCCCAGCATTAAGAAATGGTCTTGCTTGAGTGACTCTTAATGGTGGTAGATTTCCCATGATTTGTTGCATTAATCTAGGTTTGGCTCTTGTGCATCTTACACAGTTTTGCACGATATTCCGGGCTATTGTTTTTCCCTTAAGGGCCCAGAACCTTTGCCGCATTGTTGCTAAAAGAGCTTGAGGTCCACAATGCATATTATCCTTATGACCTTGCTCAAATATTAATTTTGTTATCGGGTCATTGTATGGCAGCAACATAGGATGTTTTGCGTTAAATGTGATGTCTGCTGCTTCTAGTCTTCCACCTACTCGAATATTATTTTCATTATCGAGGAATGGTGCTAAAGCATTTAAGCTGTTGTGTCTGTCCACTTCACGATTTTTCTGGAGATCCTTTAATTCTGCCATGAAGCCATTTTGTAGTCTTTTTTCTAATGATAGGAATCTTCTTGACGCTATGTCATGAGACTCCCCCAACGCTGATGCATCCTCCATTTGTGGTAGCCGAACAATGAGCCTTTTATCTTTGGCAATTTGTAGGTTCCGCTCAAATTGCCGCTCACATTCCTTGTCCATCGGCGAAAGACAAGGGCCCTTTGTCTGGAGATTGTCCAATTCCCAGAATTTGGCTAGTTGTTCGTCCACCTTCTCCTGTTCTGTAAGCATCGCACATATTGTTGAGGCCTTATTTTGAATTTTGCCCGCGATGATCCATCCAAGTTTGGTGTCTTGAAGCATGGGTAGTCCTTTTTTCAATGACACTTGTCCTTGATTCAGAATTTGGAAATAGTGTTCGGCTCCTAGAAGAACGTCTATTTTTCCAGGTTTTCCAAAGTGTGGATCTGCCAATGTTATATTTTGTGGCACTTTCCCACTATCGGAGGAGATATAACGCGTTGGTTGGTCATTCACAATGTTCGGCAAAACCATTGCTTCCAACCTAGAACTGAAATCTCCAGAATTTGATTTCAGCATGAAATTGGTGTAATTTCTTTCAGTCAGTGGAAGATGGCGTATGAGTCTTTCTGCATCGCCAATTACATGATTTTTTTAGATACCACATTTTTTGAATAATGGGTATTGAAGTGGCTTCATGAATCATTTTCTTAAACATGTCATGAAATTGCTGCCATTTAAGGTAGTCTCCATCAAACTTCGGGATGGAGACGTTAGGTAATGGTAATGGTGGTGTTGTAGGTAATGTAGATGCCACTATTTGTGGGACATTTACATCGCATGCTGTTTGGTTTTTAATGACAGCAATCTCGGCCGACAAAAAGTTTTGTAAATTATAGCCGAGAGAGACTGGATCGGCAAACCTTTTGTACATCTGAACATGGATATCCTTGATATCCTTCCAATATTGTGCTATTATTGGCTTGTAACCAGCTTGAGTTTCTGTTGTCATCATGTTCATGATGCGCTCAAGACTGTCGAGCAAGGCTCGTTGCTCCCGAATCATGGGTTGAATATCTATTTCGTCTGTTGACAATATAGATACTGTGTCGATATCCATGATATGCATCTGCCTCTTGAATATCTCCAAATATTCAATTGCAATTTGTAGTATGCCATCGTAATACTTATCCGTGAAGTATACGTGTTCTACAGATGCTCCTTGCAAATTTGCTTGAATTTTCTGTTCATTTGCTTGGAACTGTTGTTTATTGTTTTCCAACGCTTCAATCCTGTCGCTGAAGTATTTGACGTTGGTTTTCCGTTCGGCAGGATCCTTCTTGTAATTCCTTATTATGTTCTGGATTTCCTTGCCAATGTTCTGCTGCTGAGATAGCAGATTGTCTATGCTTGATGTGGCCATTTTTAATTTATTAACTGTTGTCAGTACTTTAAGAGGTATTTTTTTTTTTGGATGTGCCTCGACTCACACCGTGTTCTTTCTAACAGTAAAAAATTAACAAATGTTTTTGATTTATTTGAATTTATCGCCTAGTTGACTACTTCTTTGGTCCAGCGTCGGGATCTTGAAACCTTGTCGCCAGGTTGACAACTTCAGAAAGGAGTCCTTGTCGCCTGGTTGACAACTTCAGAAAGGAGTCCTTGTCGGGGGTCACCAAATGTTTAGATTAGATTGATATAACTCAACGTCGGAGTAATATCAACTGTATTTTATTGTATTATTATTAATTTTGCTTGCCCCAGGTGCATAACCATGTGGCAGAGGTCGCCGCAATAAGTACAAAAACAAATTGGGCTGCGGAGTAAGAATGAGTAGTCAAGTGAAAGTTACTTTTCATACTGATTTTATTTTCCTCGTTGAGGGGTTTATATACACGTTTCTTACAAGCTAGGTATTTACTTAGGTTACATGATACATGATAAAAGACAAATGTTAACTACCTATGTATAATGATATCTGCTGATTTATGGCATGCAGATGGTGCGAAATCGTGCATCTGCATGCATAGCGATGAAGGGTCCTTATTTACTTAGTACTCCTCCATATCAGCGAATGGTCAGTATTGATTCAGTGCATATCAGTAAAGGGTCACTGTTGATTTAGGTGCGTGTGAAAACGTACCCCGATGCCTATCTGCTTAAGATAGCAGTGTCTGCGTGTGTCATCTGCAGCGTACGATTTTCTGCGTTTATGTAAAATCGTACAATAATAATATTATATTTTATCTACAAACATAAGAGTATACCTAAGAAAATAATAATCAAATTCATGTGACGCCGCATGAAGCGCGCCACATTCTATTAATATAACTTTAAAATAAATAAATATTAACCCTTAACATGGCAACAACTCCGATTTTCATCATTTTTTTTTTATTTGGAAGACAAAAGTAAATAAAAAAAATACACTTCTTTTTATTTTTTAAATTTATTTAGTTTTTTTCTTATATTTTTAAAAAAGGGGAGTGATGCATTTCTGCATCAAGTGCGCTTTAAGGGAAAATATTTTTAAACTATCCCATAGCATGGTAATTATAATCATCATTACAATTTTATTGTTAATGTATTAATTTAAATGAAAGTTTTTAAAACAATTATTTCTTTTATTAAAACATAAGAATACGCCACATTTGTCGCACTGCGTTTTTGGAGAATCCAGTGCAGTTTGGATATTTACAACGCAGCCTCTTGTCAGTCCAGACAGGCCAATGACCGAATTGATCCTGCCGAACCATTTTGTTTGGCATTTGTTGCGAAGGTCCCTTAAGCTTTTTTTCATCCAATGCATATTGGATGCCAGAGCCACGCTTTCCTTTATTTTTTGTAGCATCCAATTTAGTTAAGGCTTCTGCTATTTGCAAACGAAAATCAGCTGAATTAAGCAACTTGTCAGTTGAGGCCTTCGCTTTGTGAACGCGCTTGTACGAGTATAAAAGCCAAGCATTGCTTACAGTCAGGTCCAGAAGATGGTAAAACACTCTAACTTGCCACCTTTGACTTTTAATGGAAATTTTATATCTTCCTATAATGCTGTCAATCAGGTCAACGCCTCCCATGTAGCTATTATATTGAGATACAGAATACGCCCGTTCGATTTCAATATATTCTTTTTTTTTGTCGATCGAATCGACGGGCCGAATCTTTGGGAACAATTCCAGCATAATTTGATGCCAATCTAACTACTTTGTTGTCCATCCATGATGTCAATGATATATCAACTCCATCATAATTCGTGACATATTCCAAACAAGTGCCTCGTGACATTTTCTTTCCCTTCGAAAATTCATACAACTTACCATTGGTAATTCTGTTCTGCCTGATTGTTCCTAAGGCCAAATTTCCGTCATCAGCTAAGAATTTCAAGAGGGGCAAGGATGTGAAGTAATTGTCAAAATATAGACGATAGTTTTGGTGCTTTGGTATTTCTCTTGCCAATCTGATAACGCAATTAGATGCAGCACCAAGGTCAGGTTCTTGAGGCAATACGATGTTTTCCTTGCCAGTGTCAAATTCAAATTTGTAACAAAACCCTGAAATACCGCTCAGCAGCAACAGCTTATATCCCCATTTATGAGGTTTGTTGGGTAAATTTGGTTTCGAGCCTTTGTGGAGCACATTTGTTCATCAACACACAGGAACTGCTCCATTGGTATTTTACCGAAACTTGTGTTCAGTTTCTCCACAACTGGCCTTATTTTGAAAAGACGATCATGTCGAGGATCGTTAGGAGGTTGTTAGTATTTTTTAATATGTAAAGCTACTTTGATGCATATCTGCAACAAACTGAAATTGTTGATTTATTCATATTCTTATGCAACAAACACAAAAAATCGACAATAATCAAATAAACATAATATTTACCTTTTTATAAATGCAAATTGTTTCCACTAAATCACTTTATTATAATTTTTATTTTTATAAGAAACTGCATAACCAATTGAGTTTAGCGCATTCACAAAATTGGCGGGAAAAGTAATCAGCCTTTTAGTATTTTAAATAATTTAGTGTTACCAACACTTTTTATATAATAAACGAATGTTGTTGATCTGCATCAAATACATTTTTGACAATTTTATGACGCACATTGAAAAATAATTGTACTCAAACGGTATGATGCAGATATGCATCACCACCATGTTAAGGGTTAAGTTATATCTAAGCCCAATATACTCGGTAGCAGTTCTTGAGTAGAGCAGCATAGCAAAAGACAGGGGCATAGGCAGGAACAAGAAAGCAGGGTACATAGCATAGAAAACACCAGACAGTCGACGCCCATGCCCAGCGCACAAGTTAAAAGTTACGGTACCTCGGTACCCAGACCGCGAACACTTGCACACATAACGGTGCCTCGCGCACTTTTGCACAACCACAACAACAAACAGCGAAAACCTCGTGCATAGACAACGGCACCCGCAACGGCACCGCTACCAAATTTTGGGCAGCGGCGCCAGGACAAACGGCGACGCTAAGTCGGCAGCGACGCTCAGCCCGCAGCGATGCTCAGCCAGCAGCGACGCGCAGCCAGCAGTGAAGTTAGGCAAGCAGCGGATGCAGGCAGCGAAGTGCAAGCAGAGCCACAGCAGCCAGGCAAGATCGGCCGAAGGCAGCGGGGACATGTACGCAGCAGCGGCGACATGTTCGCAGCAGCGAAATGCAAGCTGCCAAAATTAGGCCAAGGGCAGTCGATCGAGCGCATTCAAAGTGAAAAGAAGCAAAAGCTCTCACACGTGGGATACAAATAAAGTGCAAGTATATATATAGTCCCAAGTGTCGAAGGACAGAAAAAGGACGAAGGAAGCATGAATCCTGCAGCAGGAGAGTCGAGGTGAGCAGGATAATTTATACATATCTCCTGTTTCAACTATTTCTAAAAAGATTCCCAAAAATTCTTTGGAAAACAACGTTGCCAACGTCTCAAATGTAAAATCGCTTGTCGCGGTTAAGCCTAAGAAACAAGTTTTCGTTTCTCGCCTTGCACCTGATACTTCGGTTGATGATGTGCAATCATTCATTAATTCTAAAATCTCTGTACCTTGTATTGTTGTTGAAACATTTAAATTTAACTACATGCGAGATATTGCATCTTTTAAAATAAGTATTCCTGCAGACAAGTTTCAATCTGTCTGCAGCGCAACCTTCTGGCCGCCAGACTTAATTGTAAAAAGAATACTCCCCTAAACAAAAAAGTAGAGCTGCGGTACCGCTTCCTACAATTTCTCGTGCCTCTTCTTCTTCTAATGGTACATCAAAAAACCAGAAGATTTTTCCTATCTTCATTTTGCCTATCAAAACGTTAGAGGCCTAAACTCTAAGCTATTTAATTTGTTTATGAATAGTGTATCTTTTGATCATCAAATACTAATATTTACTGAAACCTGGCTAAAACCTGATGTAGATAACAGTTCAATTTTTCCCAATAAGTACACCACCTTCAGATGTGATCGTTTATCACGAACTGGAGGTGGTGTTCTTATAGCTGTAGAATCTGATCTTTCTTCCGAACTAATTTCGATAGACCATAGTTCTCTCTTAGAATTTGTATGTGTTAAAATAACAATGTATCAAATTTCAATTTATATTACCTGTTCTTATATCCCTCCCTCATCTAATATTTCTATCTACCTGGACCATCTTTCATCTATCAAATCTGTCGCCTCCAAACTATCTGATAGAGACTACTTGCTAGTTTTTGGTGATTTCAACTTACCAGAAGTTACTTGGTTTTCTCAATCTGATTTATTGGTGCCTTCTTTATTTAATTCTTTTTTAAGTTGCCTTTCGGAGCTATCTCTTTATCAACTAAATAATATTCCTAATTGTAGTGGTAGAATGCTTGATTTAGTTTTCTCTTCCGACATTCTAGTAAATACTATCTCTAGAATCAATCCCTTAGTTCTTCCTGAAGATCCCTATCATCCTACATTAGACCTGGTTCTAACTTTGCCTATTTCTACGCAAACTGCAACTGTTTCCCCTAAACTAAAATCACGTTGTTTCCGTAAGACCGATTTTAAATAATTGAACCATTTAATTTTGGAACATGATTGGTCATCTTTTTATTCATGCTCTGATATAAATACATGCATTTCATTTTTTTATTCCTCTATGAACTCATTTTTTTGATCAATGTGTTCCTGTTACTTTTCCTGTAAAGTCCAACAGGCCTCCTTGGTTTTCACGTGAGCTAGTAAGGTTGAAAAATTTGAAATCCCGGTATTTTAAAAAATTTAAAATTACTTCTAATCCTTCTGATTTTACGCGTTATATTGCTGCAAGAGCAAACTTTTTTGCTCTAAATGCTAATTGTTATAAAAGTATTTGTGTCGCTGCCGTTTGCAGTTTGCTCAGGACCCAAAGCAGTTTTACAACTTTGTCAACTCAAAACGTAAATCAAGTAGATTTCCTTCTATACTATCATTTGAAAATTAGGAAGCAACTGATGATCAGGCTGTCGCCGATTTGTTTGCAGACTTTTTTTCAATCAACTTATTCAACTGAACCTAATAGTTTCCCATTACATCCATACCCTTATATTATAAAAAATTTTAACACTTTCTTCTGTCCTTCTATTGATGGAACGTCTTTACTTAGCGATCTTAAATCGATAAAACCCGTTTTCTCTCCTGGCCCTGACGGAGTTCCAGCATGTGTGCTTAGATATTGCGCTGATTCAATTCTTAAACCAATTCATAAGCTGCTTGACTTGTCACTAGCAAATAGTTATTTTCCACCTATTTGGAAAAACTCTTTTTCCATTCCTCTTCACAAAAGTGGTTCTAACCATGATATGAAGAACTATAGGTGTATTTCCAAATTGTCCGCTATTCCTAAAATTTTTTGAAAAAAATTTTACGGCTCAGTTAACTTTTATGTGTAAATCTATAATTTCACCGTGTTAACATGGGTTTATTAAGGCAAGATCCACAGCTTCTAATCTTTTAGAATTTTCCTCTCACATTAATTTAGGATTTCGGAACAAAATGCAAACTGATGTGGTCTATACTGACTTCAGTAAAGCATTTGACTCCGTAAATCATACACTCTTAATCCAAAAGTTAAATTTTATTGGTTTTCCTCAAAAGCTCCTTTTGTGGATTTCCGATTATTTAACTAATAGGTCTCAACGAGTTTATTTTAAAGACTGTCTCTCTAAGCCGATCTTAGTCACTTCTGGTGTTCCTCAGGGTTGCCACCTTGGGCGTTTGCTATTTAACCTTTTTATTAACGACCTTCCTTCTATACTTCTTCACTCTAACATTCTTATGTATGCTGATGATGTGAAACTCTGTTTGACACATAGTGATCCTATTAATAACCTTATTCAAACAGATCTTGATTTGTTTTTTGCTTGGTGTAGACATAATCTACTACATCTAAACTGTTTGAAGTGCAAGTTTATGTCATTTTACAGAGGTAACTATAATGTCATCGACTATAATCTTAACTTAACCCCACTCTTAAGAATATCTGAAGTAATGGATTTAGGTATCCTCTTTGACCATAAATTCAAATTTGATCGTCACATAACACAAATTGTCAATAAGGCATTTCGACTACTTGGGTTCATCAAAAGATGGGCCAAAGAATTCGAGGATCCTTATACGACAAAGTTGCTTTATACTTCTCTTGTTCGTCCAATTCTTGAATATGGGTCTTGCGTGTGGTCG
The DNA here is from genome assembly GCA_018903425.1 of Zaprionus nigranus. Lineage (NCBI taxonomy): Eukaryota > Metazoa > Arthropoda > Insecta > Diptera > Drosophilidae > Zaprionus > Zaprionus nigranus. The sequence continues at coordinate 34,090 of JAEIGD010000257.1, forward strand.
CCGCAATACCATATTCATCAAGATAGAATTGAGTCTGTTCAAAAGCAGTTCCTACTCTTTGCCTTGCGTAGTCTTAATTGGGTTTCGGGTGTAGACTTACCACCATATTCTAGTAGACTCCTTCTAATTAACCTACCTTCTTTAACTAACCGTCGTATTATGTTAGGTGTTATGTTTATCGTAAAACTAATAAGGTACGATATAGATTCCCCCCATTCTACTTAACCTAATCAATTTCTGTATTCCTTTTAGAGTTACTCGTCATTTTAGGCCATTTTCTTTAGCCTTTTGTCCTAATAATTACAGCTTGCATGACCCTTTCCGAGTTCTCTGTGCTGATTACAATAGACTGTTTAGAGTTTTCAACTCAGAGTCCTCCCTCCACTCTGTTAAATTATCTATCCTTAATGAATTAACTTCTCATCCTAATAATTAATAACATTAATCCACCGATCTGATTGGGTTTTACTGGGTTTTCCCCAATCCTTTGCAGCAAATGTTGGATCGTTAATTCTTGCTTTATATTCCCCAGACTAAATTTAATAAATTTATTATCTTAGTTAATTTTAAAATTTTTTTTATATTTTTAATCTTAATTTTACTTAATTTTAATTTAAATATAATAATTTTTCAAGTCGACTGGCTTAGTTGACGTTAAATAAATAAATAAATAAATATGGAACGTAGTAGAATAGCTAACGTAGATGGTGCGAGTAGGCAGGGAGACAGGGCCTAACCTTTGTAAAGATAAGTAACTAGCGATAGAAAGCAACAATAAAAACACGATATGTTCTTTAAATATTAAACAAAACAAAACCAGCAGTGATCATTAAAACATACCCTGTAAAACATTCTTCCTCTCTAGCGCAGTGCAAACAAAAGTGGCGTGTACGTGTGTGTGTTAGTGTGAGTGTGTAGTCGCAGAGTGGTGCTGTCTGGCATGTCGGTGCTCCGCTGACCAGCAGGCGACTCTGAGCGTACACACACACTCCGGGTCGTGAGTGAACGTTGGTGACAAGTGGGTGCGTGAGCGTGTGCTTCAACGAGTTGCGACGTGGTGCAATACACCGCCAGGCGACACCCACGGCCGCGTGCGTTCCTCACGACGAGCAGGCACGCGTGACACGCGACACGTGCACGTGAGTCACAAACAGACCACGTGGTGATAGGAATCATGTGGAGACCCACATTCCCAGCGAGTACACGTGTGTGACACAGACCACGTGTGACCCCTATACCCTGTAATACCCCAGTAGGGTATGACCCACTATAGCTCTTCTCTCACTAAAAGTCATAATAGTCCTAGTTTTACATAAATGTTCTGTAAAGACCCTGGCGGGACTGAGATATGTACCCCAGCCTGAGAAAACATCCTTACAGATGGCGCCCGAGCAGGGACTACTATGACTAGACATTTAGTTTTGAGAATTTTTAACATCTTTCCGTGGATTAAAGCCCCACATAGCTTATTCATGCAGGATATAGTAGGAGAGCACGAGGCCCAGGGCATCGAGCAGACATTATACATCGTTACATGTATATTGTCCATAGTTTTTATATAAATCGTAGGACAGGTTCCACACCAGTCTACGACTAGCAAGTTTCACGTAGAGCAGCAGTAGCAAGCGTACGCAGGTACACCAATTCAGGCATACGAGACATAGTTTTACATAGATAGTCGTAGGACAGGTTCTACATATGTCTACGACTACTACGCACATTGACGTGTGCGAAAATCTTGACCTTCTGATCTATATTTCTTCCACTGCTTGACCTTTTCTTCCTTCGCCGGCCCAGCCTGAGCGACTACATCGCTCAGGCAACTTGTATATAAAACTCGGTACCGAATACCGAGGAAGGCAGTCGCGTCCGGAACCCCATGTAGTCAACATCGACAACGTTGACCAATATTATAATACCCTGTGCATCCTTCGAAAAACATTTTCTCTACGAGCGAATATTTCGCTGATCCTGCCATCTAAAAAACATTTTTTCGGTGAAAATTTATATAAATCGAGTCGCGTCCGGAACCTCCTGTAGTCAACATCGACAACGTTGACCAATATTATAATACCCTGTGATTTAAAAAAAAAAAAAAAAAAAAAAAAAAATTTTTTTTTCTCTACGAGCGAATATTCCGCTGATCCTGCCATCTTTTTTTTTTTCTGTGAAAATTATATAAATCGAGTCGCGTCCGGGACCCCATGTAGTCAACATCGACAACGTTGACCATCGGGACAATAAAACGAACAAACCTTCCTTGATTCTACTATCGCGAGAACATTTTCTTCAGTGTGCCCAAATAACTTTTATCGCGGGCAAAAACTGAATATTAATAGAACCGAGTCGCGAGTAGTCAACGACGTTGACAGACTATAATACCCTGTGATTTTTGTGAACGAGTTTTTCATTGATCAGTCTCTCCAAGCGACCATTCTTTGTGAAACGGGCAAAAGGAAAAACATTTCAGTGACACACGGCGTACATACCTCGCGAACCATTTTTTTGACTTTTCTTACCGCCGCCGAGAAAGTGAAACCAACAAACTCGCCCAACATGGGATCACGTTGGATCGCGTTCCGGAGGAAGAGCGAGCTACAGGTCATCCTCAAGGAATTCGGGCTGGACACGAACGGTACGGTGGAGGAGATGCGGAGCCGCCTAGCAACCTTCGTCAACCAAGGGGACCTATCGAAGGAACAGCTGCAGCGAATTATGGAGCTAGAGGCCAGTTTCGGAAATGCAGCTACACCGGAGCCGAAACAACATGGAGCATGCTCACGCGAACCCTCGCCGGCGCCGACGCAAGACGACGCAGAAATCGTCATCCCCATACCGAGTCTGGAAGTTCGACGGGCAGCGAGTCCTTCGAGCAGCACTACTAGCCGACACGTCCCACCCGCTCCAGCCTCCAGTGCGGCATTTCCAGCTGTCAGTAGGACCAGCGAACCAAGCCATCGATGGTTAGGCCCATACGAGTTGGCCGATCGTGTACGGGGATGGGGCGTAGCCTTCAACGGCGACGCTACAGATCCGTAGGGGTTCATCGAACAGCTGGAGGAGAAGGCAGCACTGTACAGCATCGACCCGCAACAGTTACCACAAGCGGTAGCGAACGTGCTAACGGGCCAAGCGGAGGACTGGTTCAGGGTGAACACCCTCTACAAAGTCACCTGGGAGGAGTTCAAGCAGGAGTTTTTGGAATTCTTCCTCCCCCCGCGCTATTTTCAACGTTTGGAGGACGAAATTCGGACCCGAACCCAACGCCGAGACGAACGTTTCCGGGACTACGCACTGGCACTGCGACTGATGATGCGACGCGCTCAGTACACCAAGGAGTAGGAGCTGGACAGGATCTATGACAACATGATGCCGGAGTATCAACTGTTCACCCGCCGTCACGAGTTTCAAAAGCTGGCTCAGCTGAGCAAACTGGTGATCACGTACGAGACCACGAAGGAGCTGCAACGCCAAGCGACGAGCCAAGCTGATCGATGGAGAGAGAACCCGAAGCCACCGAACCCGCCAGTGACGAACAACGCACCACCGACAACACTGACTGCCACAGCAGCGACAGCCACTCCACCCACACCACCCACAGGAGCAACCAAGGGCGACGTGCAGCACGTGTGCCACAACTGCGCTCGGCCTGGACATCTACAGGCGGACTGCCGTAATAGCCGCGTGTTGTTCTGTTGGGACTGCGGTCGACACGGCGTGCGCACAGTGGACTGCTGTCGAAGGACTTCGTCGGGAAATTCTGCGCGTCTTCAGCCGATGGGGAACAACTTGGAGACGCCGCACCGCAGTTCCCAGGAGTAGCACCTCTGAGGTGCGGGAAGGGACGTGTCATCGCGAATGTTCGCATCGAGGGAACAACAACGGACGGAGAACGAGCGAGCAGCACTGATCCGTATCAAACTGGCGGATGGACTAGCAAGAGACGAAGTACACGAGAGAGACACCGGGGGACAATCTAGAGCACGAGAGGACACAGGAGAACAACAACGAGACACCGAGGGACAATGCAGGACACCGGAGACCACGCAGCGAGGCACCGAGCATCGGAGAAGCGCGGAGGGATCACCGGCAGCCACACGAGCAGAGTTACAACAGCGAGACACCGAGAGACAATCCAGGACACCGGAGACCACGCAGCGAGGCACCGAGCATCGGAGAAGCGCGGAGCGATCACCGGCAGGAACACGAGCAGAGTTACAACAACGAGACACGGAGAATCAGACCATCACGGGAGGCCCGACTAAGCAGAGACGGCCCAAGACCAGCCACGCCGCCTTGCGGGGCGTCGAGGCGCATGGAACAAGGATAGCCACGGGCGGAGAACAGGTGGAGGCCTTTCTACAGTCCGAGCTAACCAAGTTCGACGGATTGATGGGGGTGTCGCCCATTGCGGAGCACACCATCACCATGCGAGATGAAATACAGCGAGACACCGAGAGACAATCCAGGACACGAGAGGCACAACACGAGCAAGGCGCGAAAGGACAACCGAGGAAACGAGACGAGGTTGGCCAGCAGGGAGGAGAAGAAGCAACAGGAGCAGCGACAGATAAAGGACAGGTGGAGGCCTTTCTACCGCCTGAACAAGCTAAGTTCGACGGTTTGAGGTACTACAATTTACGCCGCCGGGAGTGGAAGCCGGGCATCGAGGATCCGCCGCCAAGCTGACAACCCGCTACGATGAAACTTACGAGTCGTGTGCTACACGATCGCTTACGATCCTACGCCTCCAAGACGCCAGGACGAAGCAGCGATGCAGCGCAGGATTTGACCGACCTGAAGGCATTCCACGGCAAGGATGCGACCAGCGAAGGTGACCAGGTACCGGGCGGGGTAGGCTTCCAATAACTTCCAGGCTTTGTGACCATAATGACCCTGACATGTATTTATTTATAAGATATTCGTAGAGCATCACGTCTCGCACCAAAGTTTAGATTTTTTTTTCACCCAAACCCCGGTGTAGTAAGGGGGGGTGTGATTCTATTAATATAACTTTAAAATAAATAAATATTAAGTTATATCTAAGCCCAATATACCCGGTAGCAGTTCTTGAGTAGAGCAGCATAGCAAAAGACAGGGGCATAGGCAGGAACAAGAAAGCAGGGTACATAGCATAGAAAACACCAGACAGTCGACGCCCATGCCCAGCGCACAAGTTAAAAGTTACGGTACCTCGGTACCCAGACCGCGAACACTTGCACACATAATGGTGCTTCGCACACTTTTGCACAACGACAACAACAAACAGCGAAAACCTCGTGCATAGACAACGGCACCCGCAACGGCACCGCTACCAAATTTTGGGCAGCGGCGCCAGACAAACGGCGACGCTAAGTCAGCGACGTTAAGTCGGCAGCGACGCTCAGCCCGCAGCGATGCTCAGCCAGCAGCGACGCGCAGCCAGCAGTGAAGTTAGGCAAGCAGCGGCTGCAGGCAGCGAAGTGCAAGCAGAGCCACAGCAGCCAGGCAAGATCGGCCGAAGGCAGCGGGGACATGTACGCAGCAGCGGCGACATGTTCGCAGCAGCGAAATGCAAGCTGCCAAAATTAGGCCAAGGGCAGTCGATCGAGCGCATTCAAAGTGAAAAGAAGCAAAAGCTCTCACACGTGGGATACAAATAAAGTGCAAGTATATATATAGTCCCAAGTGTCGAAGGACAGAAAAAGGACGAAGGAAGCATGAATCCTGCAGCAGGAGAGTCGAGGTGAGCAGGATAATTTATACATATCTCCTGTTTCAACTATTTCTAAAAAGATTCCCAAAAATTCTTTGGAAAACAACGTTGCCAACGTCTCAAATGTAAAATCGCTTGTCGCGGTTAAGCCTAAGAAACAAGTTTCTCGTTTCTCGCCTTGCACCTGATACTTCGCTTGATGATGTGCAATCATTCATTAATTCTAAAATCTCTGTACCTAGTATTGTTGTTGAAACATTTAAATTTAACTACATGCGAGATATTGCATCTTTTTAAAATAAGTATTCCTGCAGACAAGTTTCAATCTGTCTGCAGCGCAACCTTCTGGCCGCCAGACTTAATTGTAAAAGAATACTCTCCTAAACAAAAAAGTAGAGCTGCTGTACCGCTTCCTACAATTTCTCGTGCCTCTTCTTCTTCTAATGGTACATCAAAAAACCAGTAGATTATTCCTATCTTCATTTTGCCTTTCAAAACGTTAGAGGCCTAAACTCTAAGCTATTTAATTTGTTTATGAATAGTGTATCTTTTGATCATCAAATACTAATATTTACTGAAACCTGGCTAAAACCTGATGTAGATAACAGTTCAATTTTTTCCCAATAAGTACACCACCTTCAGATGTGATCGTTTATCACGAACTGGAGGTGGTGTTCTTATAGTTGTAGAATCTGATCTTTCTTCCGAACTAATTTCGATAGACCATAGTTCTCTCTTAGAATTTGTATGTGTTAAAATAACAATGTATCAAATTTCAATTTATATTACCTGTTCTTATATCCCTCCCTCATCTAATATTTCTATCTACCTGGACCATCTTTCATCTATCCAATCTGTCGCCTCCAAACTATCTGATAGAGACTACTTGCTAGTTTTTGGTGATTTCAACTTACCAGAAGTTACTTGGTTTTCTCAATCTGATTTATTGGTGCCTTCTTTATTGAATTCTTTTTTAAGTTGCCTTTCGGAGCTATCTCTTTATCAACTAAATAATGTTCCTAATTGTAGTGGTAGAATGCTTGATTTAGTTTTCTCTTCCGACATTCTAGTAAATACTATCTCTAGAATCAATCCCTTAGTTCTTCCTGAAGATCCCTATCATCCTACATTAGACCTGGTTCTAACTTTGCCTATTTCTACGCAAACTGCAACTGTTTCCCCTAAACTAAAATCACGTTGTTTCCGTAAGACCGATTTTGAAAAATTTAACCATTTAATTTTGGAACATGATTGGTCATCTTTTTATTCATGCTCTGATATAAATACATGCATTTCATTTTTTTCACTCTAACATTCTTATGTATGCTGATGATGTGAAACTCTCTTTGACACATAGTGATCCTATTAATAACCTTATTCAAACAGATCTTGATTTGTTTTTTGCTTGGTGTAGACATAATCTACTACATCTAAACTGTTTGAAGTGCAAGTTTATGTCATTTTACAGAGGTAACTATCATGTCATCGACTATAATCTTAACTTAACCCCACTCTTAAGAATATCTGAAGTAATGGATTTAGGTATCCTCTTTGACCATAAATTCAAATTTGATCGTCACATAACACAAATTGTCAATAAGGCATTTCGACTACTTGGATTCATCAAAAGATGGGCCAAAGAATTCGAGGATCCTTATACCACAAAGTTGCTTTATACTTCTCTTGTTCGTCCAATTCTTGAATATGGGTCTTGCGTGTGGTCGCCGCAATACCATATTCATCAAGATAGAATTGAGTCTGTTCAAAAGCAGTTCCTACTCTTTGCCTTGCGTAGTCTTAATTGGGTTTCGGGTGTAGACTTACCACCATATTCTAGTAGACTCCTTCTAATTAACCTACCTTCTTTAACTAACCGTCGTATTATGTTAGGTGTTATGTTTATCGTAAAACTAATAAGGTACGATATAGATTCCCCCACTCTACTTAACCTAATCAATTTCTGTATTCCTTCTAGAGTTACTCGTCATTTTAGGCCACTTTCTTTAGCCTTTTGTCCTAATAATTACAGCTTGCATGACCCTTTCCGAGTTCTCTGTGCTGATTACAATAGACTGTTTAGAGTTTTCAACTCAGAGTCCTCCCTCCACTCTGTTAAATTATCTATCCTTAATGAATTAACTTCTCATCCTAATAATTAATAACATTAATCCACCGATCTGATTGGGTTTTACTGGGTTTTCCCCAATCCTTTGCAGCAAATGTTGGATCGTTAATTCTTGCTTTATATTCCCCAGACTAAATTTAATAAATTTATAATCTTAATTAATTTTAAAATTTTTTTTATATTTTTAATCTTAATTTTACTTAATTTTAATTTAAATATAATAATTTTTCAAGTCGACTGGCTTAGTTGACGTTAAATAAATAAATAAATAAATATGGAACGTAGTAGAATAGCTAACGTAGATGGTGCGAGTAGGCAGGGAGACAGGGCCTAACCTTTGTAAAGATAAGTAACTAGCGATAGAAAGCAACAATAAAAACACGATATGTTCTTTAAATATTAAACAAAACAAAACCAGCAGTGATCATTAAAACATACCCTGTAAAACATTCTTCCTCTCTAGCGCAGTGCAAACAAAAGTGGCGTGTACGTGTGTGTGTTAGTGGGAGTGTGTAGTCGCAGAGTGGTGCTGTCTGGCATGTCGGTGCTCCGCTGACCAGCAGGCGACTCTGAGAGTACACACACACACTCCGGGTCGTGAGTGAACGTTGGTGACAAGTGGGTGCGTGAGCGTGTGCTTCAACGAGTTGCGGCGTGGTGCAATACACCGCCAGGCGACACGTGGGAGTACAAGCGAAAATACCCACGGCCGCGTGCGTTCCTCACGACGAGCAGGCACGCGTGACTCGCGACACGTGCACGTGAGTCACAAACAGACCACGTGATGATAGGAATCATGTGGAGACCCACATTCCCAGCGAGTACACGTGTGTGACACAGACCACGTGTGACACCTATACCCTGTAATACCCCAGTAGGGTATGACCCACTATAGCTCTTCTCTCACTAAAAGTCATAATAGTCCTAGTTTTACATAAATGTTCTGTAAAGACCCTGGCGGGACTGAGATATGTTCTCTAGCCTGAGAAAACATCCTTACATTCAAAAAACAAGTTCCCACTCCTACAGAACCCCCAAATATTGTAAACAATGACGTAATACTAAATGCTAGTAATATAAACCCTATATTGTATCCTAGTTTATCCGCCTGAGGGCAGGCTAATTTTTAAGGATGGGGAAGTAACATATGTACCATAGTTCACCACTTGACCACACATACACACTCAGATACACTCATACAAAAACCACTTACATACATCAACATGCCACTTGTACTTAGCATTTTATGTCAAATATTTATGTATTGCATCAGAACCACTTCAGCCTACTTAGACATAAACATCCGCAGTCCCAAATTCGTCGACAATAACAAATCAGCTACTCTGATTAATTGTAAACATTCCCACGAGAAGGGTCAAAACTGCTAACGCAGCTCAAATTCTCGGCTGATTCCTTTCCATGCGCACTCCACTCAAGAGAGCGCATAAACATAAAAGAGAGCCTTATGTACGCCCAACATAGAAGTAAATAAGACACAGCCAAGGGTTTGCTAAGCGTTCAGTTTGTATCTTAGATTCAGATTTAATTCCGCCTTCAAATGTAAGACACGAATTGTCTCCGCGTACCACTTAAGTTCTTGGTTCCAATAAAAATATATTTTTTTTAAAACTATAAACCGTGAACGTGTAATTATATATATGTGTATATGGTTAGGTATAGATTTATTGTAAGGATGTTTTCTCAGGCTGGGGTACATATCTCAGTCCCGCCAGGGTCTTTACAGAACATTTATATAAAACTAGGACTATCATGACTTTAGTAAGAGAAGAGCTATAGTTGGTTATACTGGGGTATTACAGGGTATAGGAGACACACGTGGTCTGTGTCACGCACGTGTACTCGCTGGAAATGTGGGTCTCCACATGGGTCCTATCATCACGTGGTCCGTTTGTGACTCACGTGCACGTGTCACGCGTGCCTGCTCGTCGTGAGGAACGCACGTGGCCGCGGGTACTTTCGCTTGTACTCCCCTGAGTCGCTCGTCAGTGTATTCCACCGTCCGCAACTAGGTAAAATGCACGCTCACGTACCTCGCTTGCCACCTATCGCCCACTCACGACGCCTCTCACGGTCGATCGTTGGTCGTGCAGCACGCCCGTGACCGCAGGTGGTCTCGCAGGTGTTCGAGCCGCTCAGTGATGTATTCCACCACTCCGCAAACTCGTTAGAGTCCGGCTCACACACCCACTTGCCAACTGACGCCCCACTCACGACTCACGATCAGCCGTCGGTCGTGCAGAAATGCCCGTGACCGCAAGTACTTTCACTTGTACTTCCACAAGTCGCTCTGCGGTGTATTCCACCACGCCGCAACTTGTTAAAGCACACACTCGTGCACCCGCTTGCCAACTGACGTTTCACTCACGACACGAATCACGAGTGGCCGTTGGCCATGCGGAACGCCCGTGACCGCACGTGTCGTCGCTCGTACTCCCACAAGTCGCTCGATGGTGTATTGCACCACGGCGCAACTCGTTAGAGCATACGCTCACGCACCCACTCGTCACTAACGTTCACTCACGACACGGACGGTGCGTGTGTACGCTCAGAGTCGCCTACTGGTCCGCGGAGCACCGGCATACCAGACAGCACTACTCTGCGAAAACACACTCACACAGGCACACACGTATACGACACTTTCACGATGCTCTAGAGGGGAGAAAATGTTTCACTGAGTATATTTTAATAATCACTGCGGGTTTGATTCGTTTTAAATATTTAAGAACATATTTTATTCATTGTTGCTTTCGTTTGTTTCCTATCGCTAGTTACTTATTCTACAAAAGTTAGGCCCTGCCTTCCTGCCTACTCGCACTAGCTAGCTAGCTAGCTATTAACTACTACGTTCAATATTTAAATATTTCTCCAGCTCACCTGGACTCTCCTGCTACAGGATTCATCCTTTTTCCTTCTAGATGTCCTTGGGCACTTGACACTTATTTAAATATATCGACTTGTTCACTTTATTTAGTATCCCCGTGGGAGAGCTGTTGCTTCCGGCTTAATTAGCTGCTCGCGATCGACTGCCCTTGGCCTAATTTCGGCAGCTTGCGTTTCGCCACTCCGCACATGTCGCCGCTGCTGCGTACATGCCGTCGCTGCTTGTCGCCGCTGCCTTCGGCCGATCGTGCTTGGCTGCTGTGGCTCGGCTTGCGCTTTGCTGCCTGCACGGCGCCGTTCGCACTTTTCTGAATGTCCGGCGCCGCTGCTTGCCTAGCTTCGCTGCTGGCTGCGCGTCGCTGCTGGCTGCGCGTCGCTGCTGGCTGCGCGTCGCTGCTGGCTGAGCGTCGCTGCTGGCTGAGTGTCGCTGCTGGCTGAGTGTCGCTGCTGGCTGAGCGTCGCTGCTGGCTTAGCGTCGCCGTTTGTCTGGCGCCACTGCCCAAAATTTGGTCGCGGTGCCGTTGCGTGTCCCGTTGCCTATGCACGAGTTTTCGCTGTTTGTTGTTGTTGTTGTGCAAAAATGTGCAAATGCGCGAGCTCTGGGTACCGAGGCACCGTTATGTGTGCAAGTGTTCGCGGTCTGGGTCCCGAAGCACCGTTACTTGTGTGTGCACAAGCTCTGGGTACCGAGGCACCGTTAATAGGTATGGGTGCCGAGTGTGAGGGATTTTCTATGTTATGTGCCCTGCTTTGCATGTTTCTGCCTACGCAGAAGTCTGGTTTAAAAATACTGCGGAGTATATTCGACTTAAGAATATCTTATCTTTTATTTAGAGTTAAAGTAAAAATAATTAACAGATATAATGAGGCGTCGCTTCATTGCGACGTCACACCCCCTCATCGGGGATAAGGTGGACCCGGGCCTAATGACTGGCTTCATGCCGGATAGTTGCGGGTTTATATCCGCTCGCGGATTGTAACTGCTCCGAATTTATTGATTCGGGCGCGGAACTTCACTCCGTCTCCCTCGACGAGCAAACACGCCTTGCGGGGGTGTCTCTCTAAATGGGCTCGCACCTTGTCGATTGCCCGTCGTGGGTACCAATGATCAAATGTGGGCAGTCTCCAGTCCCTGGGTGCGGGAGCCCACTGTTCGGGTGGCGACGGCCTTGGACTGGCGGGGTCGCCAGCGCTACCGGGTCGGGCATTGGTGCGTCGGAGAGCTCCGTCCGCACCATCGCCAGCAGCTCCTCCCCCAACTCGAGGCGGTGGTCGACCACCGGACGGCAAGGCGGCCGCGGGAAGTCATTGTCATCGTCCGACCCCTCCTCGGAGGACGAGGAGAACGGCCCGTCCCGCACCTTCATGTACACGCTCCTCGCTTTAAGAATGCTCTTAAGGGAAGGAGGTGTGATGATGCGCCATGTTCGCGCGCTTGGGAAGACCGGGTCGTCCTCCATCGGGCAAGCCTGGCTTGCGGTCGGTGTTTCCTCCGTGGTTGGCGGTGGCACGGTCGGGGGTCGCTGCTTGCGCTGGCGTATGGGGGAGTCCCTCGCTGTCTGCTACGCTGTTGGGAGGACAGTGGACAGAGGAAGTGGAGGATGGCTACCAGGTCCTCCACTTCTGGGCCCCATTCCGTCGTCTCCTCAGGCTCGGTCATGACCGTGGCGACAGGTGTCGCTTCCAGGGGAACCAGTGGCGGCATGTCGCCGAAGCCCCACTGGTCATCTATTAGGTCGATTACCCCGTCCCCTGTCGATCACTGGACCAGCATGCGCCATTCACGATCCGAATCGGGGCTATAAATTTATAAAGAAGATGGCTTAATAATACCTGTTTTCTTCTACCTCCTATCGGGCCCTAATGGTGCGAAACGAGAGACTCTACTAAGAACTTATGAGTAAATGTGAAATGGTAATGGAGGTCACAAAGCCGAGAAGTTTTAGTGGTAGCCTACCCCACCCGGTGCCTTCGTCGGCCGATTCTTCTCCGTGGAATACCTTCAGATCGGCCAATCCTGCGCTGCGTCTCTTCTTGGATTTGACATCTTGGAGGCGTAAAATCGTGGGCGAGATGTAACCCACGACCCGGTAAGGTCCATCGTAGCGAGGTGCCAACTTGGCGCCAAATCCATCGGCTGCCTTCGACAAATGATGTTGTCTCAACAGTACGAAGTCGCCGATGGCCGGCTTCCACTCTCGGCGGCGTAAATTGTAATGTTTCCCTTGATCCGCGCTTGCTTGCTCTGCATTCTCGATGACGATCTTGAAGACGTCCTGCAGGTGTCGCTCCTTCTCCTCGGGCAACCGTGATTCCGACCTTATGACAGGAGTCACCTCTTCGTAAAGGGCTCCCGGCAACCTAGGCTCGCGCCCTTGTACAGGATAGGCTAGGCTAAATCCGATAGTGTCCGAGGCGCTGGTGTTGATCGCCAGGCTAATCTCAGGGAGGCGTTCATCCCACGTTCGCTGCTGGTCGTCCAGGTACTGTGCCACCATGGTCTTCACGGTTCTGTTTTCCCTCTCCGTGGGGTTCTGCTGCGGGGTGTATGGCGCGGTATGCTGCAGCGTCATGCCCAGCTGTTTGCAGAACGTGGCGAAGACTCGGCTCGTGAACTGCGTCCCGTTGTCGCAGACTAGCATCTTCGGAACTCCAAACCTAGCCAGAATCCGTTCTCTGAACGAGCGCATCAGGTGTACTGCCGTCGCTTTACGCAAGGGCACCAGCTCCACCCACTTGGAAAAGGCGTCGAAGAATACCAGTAACATGGTATTCCCGTAGTTAGACCGCGGGTGTGGTCCTACGTCGAATGGTGCATGCACTTGCCGGGTGTGCATCTGTCCAGGCGGTTTCAGTTGACTGATCTTAAATTTCTGGCAGGTCTCGCACTTCCGTACGTAACATGCTACGTCCCGAAAGAGGCCTGGCCTGAAATACCGCTGACAAATCCAGTTTAGGGTCTTTCGTACCCCCTGATGTCCGGCTGTGGGCTGGTCGTGGCATTCTTGTAGCACACGTTGGCGTTGTGGTTTCGGCACGCAAAACTTCCAAGGTGTTTAGTCCTCGTCGTCTGGTCGAAATCCCCCTCGTCGATAGAGCTGGTCGTTCTCCCTCAGGTACTCTGGATACTTCTCGAGTTCCCTCTTAGTCAGCTCTAGCATCCGGGTTGTCCGCGCGCAGGGTGGATTCTCCTGCGTGACCTGTCGTAGTGTCTCCAATTGCAGCCTGGACAAAGCGTCGGCGACGATGTTTTGGTCCCCGCGGCGGTAATTCACGTTGAAGCGGAACTGTTGAAGCTTTAACGCCCAGCACGCAATCCTTCCAGTCGGGTTCTCGATGCTGTTGAGCCATTTCAACGCCAGGTGATCCGTGACTACGTCGAACTCTTAGCCCTCCAGGTAATATCGCAGCTTCCTTATCGCCCACACAATGGCCAGTCACTCCTTCTCAGTAGTCGAATATCGGCTTTCGGCTACTGAGAGGCGACGGCTTGCGTAGGCGATGACGCGCTCCGTTCGCTGGATCTGTTGCGTCAGCACTGCTCCTAGTCCGATGTCGCTCGCATCGGTCTGGAGTGTGAAACGCTCGGCAAAATTCGGGCAGGCTAGGACTGGCGCTTGCATGAGCTCGTCTTTAATGCCTCGAACGTTAGCTGCTGTTCCTCGCTCCAAACCCATCGCTGGCCCTTCTTGAGTAGCGACGACAGGGGTTGTACCAAGGTGGCGAAGATTGCGGCTCCATGTCCGGTCCGATGACTCCATCCAACGCCCGCTGAAACGTAGCCGGGGCCGAATGCAATCCGAATGGCATCACCTTCCAGTGAAAGAGTCCTCTGCCAGGCACGGTAAACGCGGTGTACTCCTTGCTGCTCCGGGCCATGGGTATCTGCCAATACCCGCTCTTCAAGTCCAGCGCAGATATGTACTTCGCGTCCTTGAGTTTCTCCAGGATGTGGTTGATCCGTGGCAACGGGTAGGCGTCCGGAATGGATTTCGCGTTGAGTTGGCGATAATCCACGCACATCCGCATCTCTCCAGTCTTCTTTCCCACAATTACAATCGGTGCACTGTATGGGATCCTGGACGGCTCGATCCTACCATCTCGCAGAAGTTCATCAACTTGCTCGTTGATGATCTTCTGCATGGCTGGATTCTTCGGGTAGCACCTCTGTTTGATGGGGTACTCATCCCGCATGGTGATGGTGTGCTCCGCTATGGGTGACACCCCATCAATCCGTCGAACTGGGCCTCACCCTGTTCTTCGTCCGCAGCTATCCTCGTTCCGTGAGCCTCGACGCCCCGCAAGGCGGCGTGGCTGGTCTCGGGCCGTCTTCCATGGCGTCTCCGCTTGCTCGGGCCTCCCAAGCCTCCGCTCGTGCTCCTGTTGATTCCTCTGTGCTTTGCTGTCCTTCCTCCGCTGTCCTGGCTCGTCCCTCGGTGTCTCGTTGTACTTGCTATGGTGTCCTGCCTTGTCCCTCGGTGTCTCGTTGTCCTTCTCTTGTGTCCTCTCGTGCTCTGGGCTTCCGAAACGGGTTCCTCTGCCGTGCGACGGGACAAGTCGGTGGTAAACCTGTGACCTTGTTGTTGTCTGAGGCTGCCGCGTCTTCCGTCGCTTGGTGTGGTGTCCTGGGCGTCGGTGCTGCCTCCTCAAGTGTGCTTTGCAGGCGTTACTTTGCTCGGCCACACTGGAGAGTCGCTTCGATGCCGCACAGGAAGTCCATTCCCAGGATCACGTCGTCTAAGATGACGGGCAGTACCAGCATTGGTGCTCTCGTCTCTCTCTCTCCCAGCTGAATCCTCACCCGCAAGGCTCGTGTCACGGCTCGTGAGGATCCATCCGCCAGCTTGATCCGGATCAGTGCTGCTCGCTCGTTCTCCGGGGTGCTCAGCTTGGCCGCCATACGCTCGCTAATAAAGCTGCGCGTGGGTCCAGTGTCGATCGTGGCATCCGTTGTTGCTATTCCTGGGAACTGCGGTGCGGCTTCTCCAAGTTGTTCCCCATCGGCTGAAGACGCGCAGCATTTCCCGACGTGGTTCGTCGACAGCAGTCCACCGTGCGAACGCCGTGTCGACCGCAGTCCCAACAGAACAACACGCGGCTATTACGGCAGTCCGCCTGTAAGTGCCCAGGCTAAGCGCAATTGTGGCACACGCGCTGCAGGTCGCCCTTTGTCGCCCCTGTTGGTGTTATGTGGGGACCAACTTCAACTTGGCTCGTCGCTTGGCGTTGCAGCTCCTTCGTGGTCTCGTATGTGGTCACGAGTTTGCTCAGCTGAGCCAGTGTTTGGAACTCGTGACGGCGGGTGAAAAGTTGGTACTCTGGCGTCATGTTGTCGTAGATCCTGTCCAGCTCCTGCTCCTGGGTGTATTTGGCCCGTCGCATCATCAGCCGCAATGTCAGGGCGTAATCCCGGAATCGCTCACCTCGGCGTTGGGTGCGGCTACGGATCTCGTCCTCCAGTCGTTCAATATAGCGCGGGGGAAGGAAGAATGCCAAAAACTCCTGCTTGAACTCCTCCCAGGTGACTTTGTAGAGGGTGTTCACCCTGAACCAGTCTTCCGCTTGGCCCGTTAGCACGTTCGCTACCGCTTGTGGTAACTGTTGCGGGTCAATGCTGTACAGTGCTGCCTTCTCCTCCAGCTGTTCGATGAACCCCTACGGATCTGTAGCGTAGCCGTTGAAGGCTACGCTCCATTTCCGGACTAGATCGGCCAACTCGTATGGAGCTATCCATCCATGGCTTGGTTCGCTTGTCCTACTGACGGCTGGAAGTGCCGCGTTGGACGCTGGAGCGGGTGGAATATGTCGGCTAGCAGCGCTTCTCGAAGGACTCGCTGCCCGTCGCACTTCCAGACTGGGTATCGGAAGAACGACTTCGGAGTCGTCTTTTGGCGGCGCCGGGGAGGTGTCGCGTGAGCCTGCTCCAGGTTGTCTCTGCTCCGGTGTAACTGCGTTTCCCAAAGTGGTCTCCAGCTCCATCAGGCGTTGCAACTGTTCCTTTGACAGGTCCCCTTGATTGGTGATGCGGCTCCGCATCTCCTCCACTGTACCGCTCGTGTCCAGTCCAAATTCTTTGAGGATGAGCTGTAGCTCGCTCTTCCTCCGGAACGCGATCCAACGTGTTCCCATGTTGGGCAAGACATTTTTTTTCGCGGGGAATAAAACCAAGTGCACGTGCATCTCAAGTCTGGTGCGGGCGAGTTCATTGGTGTTCGTTGACGACGTTTAAAAAAAAATCAAAAAACGCTCGCGAGGTATGTGTGCCGTGTGTCAATGTAATGTTTCATTTGCCCGTTTCACAAAAAAAATGTTCGCTTGGAGACACTGATCAACGAATAGCTCGATCACGGAAAAAAAATGCTTACCCGGAGTGTGTACAGGGTATTATTGTCTGTCAACGTCGTTGACTACTCGCGACTCGGTTCTATTAATGTTCACTGCCCGCGATAAAAAATATCTCGATCACGAATTATTTTTCGCACACCGAAGAAAATGTTCTCGCGATAGTAGAATCAAGGAAGGTTTGCTGGTTTTATTGTTCCGACGGTCAACGTTCGATGTTGACTTCATGTGTCTGGACGCGACTCGATTTGTATAACTGTTCACTTGTTCATACACAAAAAAAAATGTTCTCCAGAGGGCAGGATCAGCGGAATATTCGCTCGTAGAAAAAAATGTTTTCGAAGGATGCACAGGGTATTACAATGTTGGTCAACGTTGTCGATGTTGACTACTTGGGGTTCCGGACGCGACTGACTTCTCCAGTATTCGGTACCGAGTCTTATATACAAGTTGCCTGAGCGATATCGTCGCTCGCAACGCAACTCGTTAGAGCACACGCCCACGCACCCACTCGTCACTAACTTTCACTCACGACACGGACGGTGCGTGTGTACGCCCAGAGTCGCCTACTGGTCCGCGGAGCACCGGCATACCAGACAGCACTACTCTGCGAATACACACTCACACAGGCACACACGTACAGGACACTTTCACGATGCTCTAGAGGGGAGAAAATGTTTCACTGGGTATATTTTAATAATCACTGCGAGTTTGTTTCGATATAAATATGTAAGAACATATTTTATTCTTTGTTGCTTTCGTTGTTTTCCTAGCGCTAGTTACTTATTCTACAAAAGTTAGGCCCTGCCTTCCTGCCTACTCGCACCATCTACGTTACCTATTAACTACTACGTTCAATTTTTAAATATTTCTCCAGCTCACCTGGACTCTCCTGCTACAGGATTCATCCTTTTTCCTTCTTGATGTCCTTGGGCACTTGACACTTATTTAAATATATCGACTTGTCCACTTTATTTAGTATCCCCGTGGGAGAGCTGTTGCTTCCGGCTTAATTAGCTGCTCGCGATCGACTGCCCTTGGCCTAATTTCGGCAGCTTGTGTTTCGCTACTCCGCACATGTCGCCGCTGCTGCGTACATGCCGTCGCTGCTTGTCGCCGCTGCCTTCGGCCGATCGTGCCTGGCTGCTGTGGCTCGGCTTGCACTTTGCTGCCTGCACGGCGCCGTTCGCACTTTTCTGCATGTCCGGCGCCGCTGCTTGCCTAGCTTCTCTGCTGGCTGCGCGTCGCTGCTGGCTGCGCGTCGCTGCTGGCTGCGCGTCGCTGCTGGTTGCGCGTCGTTGCTGGTTGCGCGTCGCTGCTGGCTGAGCGTCGCTGCTGGCTTAGCGTCGCCGTTTGTCTGGCGCCGCTGCCCAAAATTTGGTCGCGGTGCCGTTGCGTGTGCCGTTGCCTATGCACGAGTTTTCGCTGTTTGTTGTTGTTGTTGTGCAAAAATGTGCAAATGCGCGAGCTCTGGGTACCGAGGCACCGTTATGTGTGCAAGTGTTCGCGGTCTGGGTCCCGAAGCACCGTTACTTGTGTGTGCACAAGCTCTGGGTACCGAGGCACCGTTAATAGGTATGGGTGCCGAGTGTGAGGGATTTTCTATGTTATGTGCCCTGCTTTGCATGTTTCTGCCTACGCCCTTGCATTTGCCTACGCTGCCTATGTCTGGTTTAAAAAGACTGCGGGGTATATTCGACTTAAGAATATCTTATCTTTTATTTAGAGTTAAAGTAAAAATAATTAACAGATATAATGAGGCGTCGCTTCATTGCGACGTCACATTATATATATACATATATACATAATTCATTGCCTACCATATATTGAAAATAACATTCATTAAAAATTATTAATTACAAATCTCTGCTATTACGAAAATCAGTGTTTGCGAACAAACAAGAATACTTACATATATTACTGCACCTGCCTACATACATACATACATATAATCAACGAAAGCTCACGCATGCATGATAGCTGTCGCGCTGGTTCAATGTTCGGTTTAACTACACTAAGCCTACACAAACTTAGTAACATTAGATTAACTATTCCTGCGATTTAAAATTGTATGCTGGTAGACTAAATAAAATATATTTTCTTAAGAATTAATGTTGTTATCCTTCTGTTGTTACCACAGTGGACAACAAAATTTATTTATTTATTTATTTAACGTCAACTAAGCCAGTCGACTTGAAAAATTATTATATTTAAATTAAAATTAAGTAAAATTAAGATTATGTGGAGACAATTCTTTATTGTTTAAATTATTTATTGCGGTCTTTTCAACTTTTTTACAATGTCTTTCCTTCGCGCTCTTAAACGATAGTGACGCTCCCTCTCTCGTGTTCCACAACACTGTCCTATCGATGCGATAGTGACGCTCTCTCAATCCTGTCTTATACAACACTATCCCATCGATAGGGTTTCCGATAACTTAATTAGTTTACAATAGTATATCGATAAAGGTCACACTTGATAACATAAGGCTTAACATAATAGAGTATATCTTAACAGCTCGGCCATTCTGACATTTTGATCGACCCGATCAAGGCTGTACAATATTTAAAATCTTTTACATGATAAATTTAAAGTTAAAGTAAAATAAATAAAATAAGTAAATTAGTTAGTAAATGCGGTTACGGTTCTGAATCACTCTCGACATTGACTCTCCAATCTGCCCACTTTCTTAATCGAGATGCTTCTAAAATACCTTCATACGGCATTTGTGTTACTGGACAATTTTCTATATCTGTTACAACGTATCTATCATTTGGTAAAACCTTTTTAATAACATATGGGCCTTTATATTTTGCTATAAATTTCTTATTTGTCCCAATAGTTGTATCGACATTTCGAACCACCACAAAATCGTTACTGGAAAATTTCTCATGAGGTTTATATTGATTTTTGTGAGTCTCTGAACTTTTTGATTGAGAAGTTTTAAGTTTTTCAAATGAAGTATTTCTTAACCTATCCAAATCTCGGGATGTTTCTCCTTTGTCTTCTAAATACTCAGTCAATGTGTCTATTTCTAAACTTCTCTGGTTGACTCCGAACAACAACATTGCTGGTGTTTGGTTCGTTGTCGAGTGGACAGAATTATTAACTGCATATTCAACTTTGGTTAATAGTTTGTACCAATCAGAGTGCTGAATTGGTTCCGAGATCTTCGAAATCATCGACTTAATAATTCTATTTATTCGCTCGACCTGGCCATTGGCTTGAGGAGAGGCAGTTGCTACTTTAACATGTTCAATATTGTTATTCAATAGAAATTCTGAAAATTCTAATGAGGTGAAACAACTTCCCCTATCGCTTACTATTCTCCTTGGTCGACTATAACATTCAAAATATTTATTAAGGCAGCCCTTTAGGTCAATCGTACTTGTAGTGTTCACCGGATACAACTTTATATACTTCGTAAATGCGTCAACTACCACAAGTATATGTTTTTTTCTTTGAAGCGATTGACGGAAGAGGGCCAAAATGATCAACGTGAAGTGTGTCAAACGGAATTGGTTTTTCGGAATGTTGTGCAGTGTACGATAATTTGCATGACGCGGAACTGAATACATGATGCACTTAAGGCAATTGCATATGAAATCTCGAACTTTTTTGTCCATGTTAGGAAACCAATAGTAACGTTTAATTTCTGCAACTACTTTTGCTGACCCAAGATGACATAGTTTTTCATGCACTACACGAATTATATTGTTTTCCATTTCGGAAGATACATATAAAAGCAATGCTCCATCATTAGTTTTCCGATACACAATTCCATCATCGAGCTCGAAATTCTTAACTGGGCCCGATTCTAAATTATCCCTTAATTGTAAAATAACATTATCACGATTTTGGGTTATTTGCAATTGAATGTCAATGCTATCTTCCTCAATAACGGAAACAGTGTTATTAAAATCTCCTAAGTTCGGAAGATTTGCGGTAGAATCAAAAAGTCTACTTAAGGCGTCTACATGAATCATATATTTTCCGCTTCTATGCTGAATTGAACAATTATAGTTTGACAGTTCTAGTGCCCATCTGGCTATTCTTGCATTAACACTTTTCCTTTCCAATGTTAGGATTAGTGCATTACAGTCTGTTATTATTCTAAATTCTATACCGTCCAAATAGATACTAAATTTCCTCAATGCGTAAATGATTGCTAATGTTTCTAATTCAAAACTATGATACCTTCCCTCTTCTGGCGTTGTAGCTTGTGAAAAATATGCAATCGGGTGGAATTTACCGTCTTCTTGCTTTTTGGAGCAAAATCGCTCCAAAACCTAACTGACTCGCATCACAGTGAAGCTCAGTTGCTTTTCCAGGATTATATAATGCTAACACAGGTTCCGATGTAAGCGTATCACACAAATACTTAAATGCTTGTAAACATTCTTCCGTGAAATTAAATTCTGAGTTGGGCCTTGTCAATAGTCGAAGAGGCTTTGCGACACTGGAAAAGGAGGGAATGAAACGTCTAAAATATGAGAAAAGTCCTAAACATTTTTCTACATCACTGGCACATTTCGGAATAGCAATGTGCTTAATTGCTAACATATGACTATTATTTGGTTTTATTCCATCTTTGCTTATACTGAATCCCAAGAAGTCTATTTGCGGAAAACAGAATTTACATTTTGACAGCTTTAATTCTAGACGGAATTCGGATAACCTTGTTAAGATCCTTTTTAACAGAAGAATATGTTCCTCAAATGTTTTTGTGCCAATAGCAATATCGTCCATGTAAACGGCAACATTTCCATCTTTGACAATTGGTTCTAAAACAAAATTAATGAAGCGCTGAAAAACTGCGGGTGCGTTCTTTAGACCAAAAGGCATTTTAAGATACTCATATTGACCATTTGGTGTTACAAAAGCCGTATATTTAATCGAATCTTCCGATACTTTGACTTGATGAAAACCGCTTTTCAAATCAAGTATACTAAAAAAACTTATTACCTTCTAGTTTTTCTAAACAATCGTCTATTCTTGCAATTGGGAAGCCATCTCTTTCTGTTATCTTATTTAATTGCCTATAGTCTACACACATTCTTTTTCCGCCATCCTTTTTTTTTTACAAGGACAATTACGGAAGTGTACGGAGAATTACTAGGTCGAATATGCCCTAAGGCCAGAAGTTCATCAATTATTATTTCCATTTCTTTCCGATCATGATATGATATTCTACGAGGCGCACAATAAACTGGTAAATCGAATTTTAATCTGATCTTCATTTCGTAATTATGATCGGCCATTGGAATGTTTTCGATACTCAAATAGTTTTCCTTAATGGCTTCACAAACCCTATTGAAATGTTCGCTACTTAAATCGGGACATATATTTTGTTCAATTTCTTCGTCTATGTCAATATTCATTATAAAATTATCAATAACCGCAATATCTGCAGTTTTACAATTTTCTATCAATTCAACGGAAGTCGTAACAGAAGGTTTATCTATCAATTCAACGGAAGTCGTAACAGAAGGTTTGCTTACTATTTGCTTATTGCACAATTCGCAATATTCTATAATAATATCATTTGTCAATGAGCTATAAATGCAATGCAGAATTTTGTCATCAATTTTCAAAATATCTTTATTTGCCGTAACTTCAATAGGCGCAATTTCATTTTGCTTTTTGGTAAGAAAGTTTTAAATTAAATGTTTTCATTCGTCCGGGACAACGTAAAGCAAAACTTCATTTGTAATGTTTTCAAAAAGTAATCTTAACAATTAATTTTCCGAAGGTGTAAAGCCGAAAATTTCCTAGTCCCACAAATGGTGTACCATAAAGCGAATCTCCTGTTAAACTTTGCGGTATGGCGGAACGTCGAATTAAACTAATGGCGCTACCAGTATCAAGCAAACAAGAAAATATATCACTATGTGAAAGAGCCTCAATGTCGAAAGTGATTCTTACCGTATTAACAATTGGAATCTCTGGAGATTCCGGGTTAGCAGTGTCCTTAATAAGGGCCACCATCTGCTTGGGAGCGCTTATGCTACAGTTTTTGATGGTGTGATCTAACGATCCGCATTTGAAGCATGACCCTTTAGCTCGCTTAGGCTGAACACAATCCTTTGCCATATGTCCAAATCCAGAACAGTTAAAGCATCTAACGGAAGTCGGTGTATTTGGCTCCTTCGATGTGGCGATGTTATTGCGTAGACGCTTATTACGCATTTCGGAGTAACGGAAAGATAATTTCTTCAGGTCCTCTATGGTGGAAGCAGAATATAACACAGCTACGTCAGAGGTGAAATCCTGCAGTCCTTCGATGATTAGCTGCACGACCTGAGATTCCTCAATATGTGCTCTTGACGCAATATCCTGCATTTGAAAGATGTAGGCCAGGAATGACATCTTGCTGTTGTTGAACACCGTCGATTTGAGTAGCATAACAACCTCGACTACGGAATGCGAACGGTCAAATGTTTGAAGAAAGCATTGTCTGAACTCGCCGTAGGACGTGGACTGATCCACACGAAGAAACCAACCGGCATTTGATCCTGGTTTCATAAGTCGTCGTACGCATTTCAATTTAAAAATATCATCGCCGTCCATGGTGTCGCATGTACGTTCAAAGTCATTCAGCCACTTGCGCGCATCTGCTGCATGCTCGCCGCTAAATGGAAAGATGGCGGTCATTACGTCATCCACTTCTGCGCGATTTCTGCTTGAAGTCCCGCGTAGATTTTCCAGAATCTTCTTCTTCTGGAATAGTTCAATTTCAGCTTCAACAATTGCTTGTTCTTCTTGGATTTTCTTTAACTTTTCGCTTTCATCAGAAATTTGCAAATCCTGTACAGCTGCTATGGGCTGTTCGTCTGATTCAGAATACTGTTGTTCTGTGTCTGCCGCTTTTATAGCAGTTTCCATACTGTCAAATTGTGCTCCATGGTCCTTAGCAAATTTTTCCAATTGGCGGGTGTTCGCCTTCTTGTCGAATTGAATTTCATTTCTTAGGAGCCATGCAATTATTTGTTCTCTTTCCATGATGAAATTCAATGGAACTTTACAAAATTGACGCGACACGCTGGCGTCAATGCAGAAACTTGCCGACAATTGTCAATTTGCAGGAATTCGCAGTTTAATTTTATGTTGAGTTTTTTTAAAAAAATTTTCGTTTGTTTGGCGTTTGTCTATCCCACTTCTGAAGTTGTGGAGACAATTCTTTATTGTTTAAATTATTTATTGCGGTCTTTTCAACTTTTTTTACAATGTCTTTCCTTCGCGCTCTTAAACGATAGTGACGCTCCCCTCTCTCGTGTTCCACAACACTGTCCTATCGATGCGATAGTGACGCTCTCTCAATCCTGTCTTATACAACACTATCCCATCGATAGGGTTTCCGATAACTTAATTAGTTTACAATAGTATATCGATAAAGGTCACACTTGATAACATAAGGCTTAACATAATAGAGTATATCTTAACAATTAAAAATATAAAAAAAATTTTAAAATTAATTAAGATTATAAATTTATTAAATTTAGTGTGGGGACTATAAAGCAACGATCCAACATTTGCTGCAAAGGATTGGGGAAAACCCAGTAAAACCCAATCAGATCGGTGGATTAATGTTAGTTATTAGGATGAGAAGTTAATTCATTAAGGATAGATAATTTAACAGAGTGGAGGGAGGACTCTGAGTTGAAAACTCTAAACAGTCTATTGTAATCAGCACAGAGAACTCGGAAAGGGTCATGCAAGCTGTAATTATTAGGACAAAAGACTAAAGAAAGTGGTCTAAAATTACGAGTAACTCTAGAAGGAATACAGAAATTGATTAGGTTAAGTAGAGTGGGGGAATCTATATCGTACCTTATTAGTTTTACGATGAACATAACACCTAACATAATACGACGGTTAGTTAAAGAAGGTAGGTTAATTAGAAGGAGTTAGGAAGGAGAGGATAGAATATGGTGGTAAGTCTACACCCGAAACCCAATTAAGACTACGCAAGGTAAAGAGAAAGAAAAAGAAACCGCTAAACAAAATTTAATAGAGCTAAAAAAAATAGCTAAACACATTTATTAAAGTTTTTTTAGTCTTTATTAATATTACTCCAAAAATATATTGGTTTCATCTATATCTGCATAGTTTGCGTCTTCATTTTCATAGCTTTGGTTAGTTCCAATAAGTTTTAGGTATTTTGGAGGAACTATATAATTGTGGCAGCATTTATTTTCTCTGCGCAAACCATATCTGTAAAAATTACAAAAATTATTTTATATAATTATCAATTTATAAATAAAGTTTACGGCATACAAATTACCTTATGTGCAATAATGAGTTTAAGGTACCAATATGAATTCTGTTCCTCAGTTTTGTTTTAACTATATTCATTTGACTGAATACACGCTCAACCTCTGCATTGCACTATGGGTAAAAAGCCGGAAATTTTGGTATTAATGTAATTTTTTTTTGTGATTGATATTTTAATGCTGCTTTCATTTTTTGATTCCTTAGTAACAAGATAGCTGAAAAATAATTTTAGAACATTTTTACGAGTTATCGTTTATTTTTGGCGCGCTCTCAAAGTCAGCTGATTCAGACGTGCTTTGAAATGTGAAAATTGGCGAAAAAAATGTAACAACTTGCAGCGCAAATATTGTCTTCATAGCAAACTTTGAGTTTATTTTTAATTATGGAAAAAGCAAGTCAGAGTATATAAATTAATCGTTAATACATGTTTTCCGATAATTGTGTGTTGTTGTTGAATTGTCCCATGTATTGCTTGTGAGTATTTTCAATTGCTTACTAGCAAATGTTCTGGTGTTCTGTGGAATATTACTTTTGTATGGCACAAAGAATCACCAAGGTTAAAATTGTATGTTTTTAACATATATATCTGGAATCAAAAGGTATTAATGTTTTTGCCCCTTTTTGCCCCTTTTCGCGAAACATTATATGTTGTAGATGTGTATGAGTTCAGTCATGCAGTGCTGTTGGATGTTTGGAGCAACAACAAACGCGATGCAGATGCTGTTAACAGTTATATTTTGGAAAATATAGAATAGAACTATGTGACTAAAGAGCAAAAGATTACAATTTCAAAGAAAGTGAACCAATTTATTGCTTATGTGAACAATCACTTAAGGAAATGCAATAGAATGTTGGAGTGATTCAAACGAAATCATTCACTGTGGCTTGAGTCTAAAATTGTTGTCGTTATTGATAAGCCAGAAATGACACTATACAAACCTGGTCGGAAGCAGTTAACATATGAAGATGCAGGACCTCAACTTAAAAGAAAATTAGCAAATAAGCTGGCTGCAGTACAAGGGCATTCAACACCACTTCTCGTACATGGTGCTTCAATTTCCAATCTCTATGCCAATGCCAATGCCAATGTCCCCAACTGTCCACAAAATATTGGTACATGGATATCAAATTATTAACCAATTTATTGTTCCTGTTGGTGTCCTTGAAGAAAACGCGTCAGAAGCGCGCAACAAACTTTACAAGAGTGATAGAAAATCTCACGCTAGGAAATGTAGCCGACTAGTAAACATTACTGATGTTTTCAATAGAGCAATGGATTCATCTGATCCTTTGCTTTCAAGTCTTTGTTTAAGAGATCTAAGTAAGTTTGGAAAAAAGAAACTCCTCCCAAAATATGAAATCGATATTCTTCAAATCCGGATGCAGAACTTTATCAAATTATCAATCTAGTAATGAAGAAGAAGAAGTGGAAGGGGAAGACGAATTCAATTGCCTTAATATATTTTTAGAGCAGGAAGTTTAAGAATATTAATAAACTTAATAAAATATAAAAAATTTGTTGACTTTTATCTCATAATAATGGTTTTTGCATCTTGTGTCCTCACTTCGCTCCCACGCCAATCCCCCAGGGAAGACACCTGCGGTTGAACCACAGACAGTTTAACACCCAAACCTTCTTCGCCCCTCATCCATCTCTCTTCAAAACGTCTTTCATTTGTATATAAATACATTTTTCACTTTATTTTCAAGGGTTGTTTTTGTGAGCGGAGATGAAGGCGTGGTCAGATAAAAAAAAAAAAATTCCGAAATTCTATTTAATAATCCTAATAATACATATAAAAAATTCAAGTCCCTATCTTTAAAATTGTAATTAATACCAAAATTTCTGGCTTTTTACCCATAGTGCATTGGACCATGGCAATGTCAATAGTTTTATTGCAAAAGATGCCAATTGCAGAAATCTGTAATTGCCTGCTGCATCCTTGTAATTTAAAACTTCAGCCCAAAAGCTGACGTTATCTTCATTATTTAACCAATTTATTAAATGGATATTATTATATTGAGTTAAAATTTCATCAATTTCCAATGGGGACATTTTAAAGTGCTCAAGAATTTGAACAATTGGAGACTTCTTGGTACACAATACTTTCTCTACTGAAAAAGTATTGTACTTTCTCTACTGAAAAAGTATTGATTTGCTGAAGTATTTCAAAATTGTTGGGCAATATGAAAATAATTTACCAAATTAATATAGAGGAAATCTTTAGCATACAAAATATTTACCTGTGCTTAAGTTCATTGATTAATGAAATAATAAAATTCGTACATTTGAAACGAATTTCTGTCTCCATATTGCATGGAATATTTTCCTTCAAGTCTTGAAGTTTGGTTTCGAACGCATATCCCAAGTATAAGTCTCTTTTGATGATATGTTCAAAGTCATCTGTTAAAATGTCGATATCTACCGTAGGTGGTATAATTTTTGTTTTGAGGGAATTAATTGCAAAAACTAGGTCGCGCAAAAGCTTGCTTGAATTTGCATTTTTGGACTGAAATATTTTGTTAATATTTTGCATCTCAGTTAAAACTGGATTCAAAAACAATAAATAAAGGTGGTTAACGTCATCACTAAACAATGAATGCAATGTTTGAGCTTTGAAACATTTTTCTTCCTTCGCAGCCATATTAAAATGAAGCTTTAGCTCAATCCACTGCTGCAAAATTCTTTTAACTGCCACTTCAATGGAGAGCCACCTGGTATCGCTAACTCTGGGTATTTTAAGCGGTTCCTGAAAATTACATACAAAATAAATAAGTACATAATATACTTTTAAAAATGATTAAGTACATATAACTTTTAACATATACTACTTACAACAAACATAGATTAAGCACAACTAAACAGAATCAATGTTAAGGTACGACATTATAAAAGGACATCACACTAAACAGGATTTGAATTACCTTATTGCAGTTAATTATTTCATAATTTTTTTTTATAATCATTTTGCCGCTTTGCGCTTTTTTGAAAACCAATTAAAAGTCTCATAGACAATAAATTCTAATGCCTCAGGCAAAAAGTGTTTGCAGGCAGTGTTAACAGCCAATTGCAAACAATGGCAAACACATTTGATTAAAATTAATGAGGGGACTTTTTTCTATAATTCTGTGTAAACACTTTGTTTTGCACCAACCATTACGCTAGCATTATCCGTACCGATTCTAAATAAGTTATTTAACTTTAATTTCTTCTCCTTAAGCTCCAGACATAGGGTGTCGGCTATCGATTTCGAGTCTGTTCCCTCAAGTGGAACTAACAAGTGGAAGACAGAAATGTTGAAACCATAACTTGTCGTGATGAACTATAATACATAACAGCCACACCTACAGAATAGTTAGTTTAAATTAATACATCTGCATTTTAAAAAAAATAAACTACAACTTACCAATGGTCTTACAAACACTGATATCAGTGCTCTCGTCAAGAAGCAAATTATATTGGGCATCACCAATGTCTTTCATTAAGTTTTCCACAAAGTTCGGCGCCAAAACGTTTGTTATTATATTTTTATATTTGTGGACTTGGTTCTGTGTAGTTTAGCTTTCGCACCTTCCTTAAATTTGTTTGCGCATAATTGCCCTAAATGATCCACAGGACTTATTGAAGAGTGTGTAACAATATACAAACATAACGCCGCCTCTTGTTGGCTTGTTTCCAAGGAAACAGGAATAAAGTTCAATTTGTTTTTTTGGGTAAATGCACTTGACATAGTTATATGTTTTGAGGTTTTTGCATGAGCATATAAATCAGAAAGTTTCGCATTCATGCTCGATTTACAATATTTGCAAAAACTTTTTTGTTCGTTATTATTGTCTACTCACAACCAATCCTTCAAAACTGGATCTCGTAGCCATATATCCCGTGGTTTTTGTTTATATTGAAATTTAGGGATTTTTTAATTACGCATTTGCACACGATCAAACAAAATTGTGAAATACGTTGTTAGGGGTGGGATTTATACATATTTAAAGCCTACTATAAATCGTTTGCGGCAAATATCGATTACAGTCACGGTTTAACCACTAAGCATCGAACATATAGAGTACTCAAACAGCGGAATTTACTCATACGGATGCTATGCTGAGATGGGGACCCCAGAACACGAATTGTTTCATGAGTGAGCGCTCAGCTCTGTTCGCACATCGGCAGAGAGAGAAGCGCACATCGGCATCAAGTCAGTCGCACAACGACAGCGGAACGATGAGTACGGGTATATTTCTTTGCTCTAGCCATCGTTTCGATGTATGTGTGCTATGTATGCACATACACGCAAGTAAATGTATGCGTTGCATGTGAAGTTTGGCAATAGGGCAATTGCTTCGCCTGCGAGAAGTCAAAATTTTGTCTTTCAGCTTTGAGATCAAGCAGCCTAGCCCGAGAATGAGTTTGCATATGTGTGTGTCTGTGTGCCAGGGGTATTTTGTTGTTGCCAAAGCATTGATAGGCACGCGCCCTTTCATTGTTTTGTTTTGATTATTGCTCTGCAGTCATTGTTTTGATTTTGGAAATTTAATATGCCGCTCATCTACAATATTTGTCAATTGCTTTAATATAACTTATTTTATGTGCATTTTTGATGTTATAATTTTTTCACCTGGAGAATAATATGCAATATACAAATAGTTAATATCTTAAATATTTAATATATATTAATTTTCTCTCTTTTAGAAATATATTAAAAAACAAATAAATTATTAAATTTAAAATAAAAATTATTCAAACTTAATTACATTTCGATTATTATTTTTGAAAATTGGTTTTGGTAATATGATATTTAAAAAAAATTGAAATCTGTTAGATAAACATTGCAAACATAATTGCAATTAATAACTCCTATATGTCTCATAAAATTAATTGTTTTGATTTGGGGTGGGTTTCGCTGCTGAAGTTAATGCGTGTGTGCATGCACACATATGTATGTATGTACATGTATGCCAAAACAAGTGACTGGCACGCGCCTTTTGTGTTGTTGTTTTTCTATGATCTCTTGGTTTGTTTTGATTATGCAATTTGCATTTTCCTATGCATCGATTTGACCGCGCTTTTGCACATTTTGGTGTTTTTCGCCGCTCGAATTAGCTCCCGATTATAAAATGCAATCGGTACCCAGGGAACACCACGGGGAGGCCACTGCAATAACAATGGGGTCATCAGTGATGACCTTCGAGTCGACTTGAGATATTCAAATGTGTTTCATTTAAATATCTCCATGTTCCCCACCTAACCTACACACCTAAATTTGCTTCTACACATCCCCAACATTATAATTAATCTAAAACATTGCAATACACAGAAGGACTCAAGACAAAAGCTGCTAATTTTAAATCTTCGGCATGCCGAGTATATAAGGGCTATGTCGACTTAGTGAAAAAATTATAACATCAAAAATGCACATAAAATAAGTTATATTAAAGCAATTGACAAATATTGTAGATGAGCGGCATATTAAATTTCCAAAATCAAAACAATGACTGCAGAGCAATAATCAAAACAAAACAATGAAAAGGCGCGTGCCTATCAATGCTTTGGCAACAACAAAATACCCCTGGCACACAGACACACACATATGCAAACTCATTCTCGGGCTAGGCTGCTTGATCTCAAAGCTGAAAGACAAAATTTTGACTTCTCGCAGGCGAAGCAATTGCCCTATTGCCAAACTTCACATGCAACGCATACATTTACTTGCGTGTATGTGCATACATAGCACACATACATCGAAACGATGGCTAGAGCAAAGAAATATACCCGTACTCATCGTTCCGCTGTCGTTGTGCGACTGACTTGATGCCGATGTGCGCTTCTCTCTCTGCCGATGTGCGAACAGAGCTGAGCGCTCACTCATGAAACAATTCGTGTTCTGGGGTCCCCATCTCAGCATAGCATCCGTATGAGTAAATTCCGCTGTTTGAGTACTCTATATGTTCGATGCTTAGTGCACATATTGTATTAACATAACTATCGTATAGAATAACAGCGGTTTGATATCGATCTATTGTAAATTAAAGTAACGATGTATAATATCGATATATCCAATGCGATGTGCGATAAATATAAGCTAATTAATAAGTGTGATCTCGAAGCGTCGGTACGACAAAAAAAGAAAGAAAAGAATAAACATTAATATATATTGCCTACTATAATAAATAAAAAGAACTATATATTGCCTACTACAATATGGCATTAAAGTATTAACATACATACATACTAGCTTATATATTTTGCATGCAAAGGTTAGTACAGTAAGTGCCAGGAATTGAGCTGTTCACTAATTTTTATAATTTTATGTTGAACAAGCGACAATACAGTAAACTGTAAGCTCAATTTTTGACACTAATACCTGGAGACTGTCTAGGGAATGACATGGAACGACGGCTATTTTCCATTAGATCCAGCGGCAACAACAAAAACGGCTTGGCAGTTGGGTCCAGCGGCGACGACAAATACGGCTTGGTAGGTGGCACACTTTATTGTTAATGTCTTTTTTAATTTAACCCACACACGAACGCGCAAGCAATAGCCAACCAGCACACAATAATTATCAACAATTTAAATTGTTTAGAAAACATACCGAAGTCCCTGCTCGGGCGCCAATGAAAAATCTCTAAGCGTTTTTAGAGAATCGAAAATTAAACAAACAAATTGAGACGCGGTGGTTTCGAGATTTAACAAAATTTATTGTTGCTGATGGCACACTTATTGCTGCTTCCTTCACGAGAGCGAAGTTTTTACATACTATTAGAACGGTGACCACAACTTGGCCACGCACTCTCAAATTTTGCCGTCGGCAATTGCCGATCGACTCAAAGTAAGCGAGAGATTTACATACTTAATGACACTTCTTGAGTTCTCTTAACTATTACTTAACTACTGTGCTCAAACAAGCACTGTTTGTTGTTGTTTTAAACTCGTTTCTTAAATTGTGCCAGCTTGATATACCGCGCTCACTAGCTACAAACATTCGTGCCAATTATTTTAATGATCGTTTGGCAAAAATATATTTTTGTAAATCATCCCATTGCATAACTTGCGCAGTATCTTCAAAGTCTTCTAACCACACTTCAATCGAAAGTATATCGTCACCACTAAATTTGCGAATCGAATCTTCAATGTCACGAAAGTTTAAAGCGAACCTTGGAGTCGCTAAACTAAGCCAACGTTACTCTTATTATGCGGAATGTTCAATAAATGGCATATTAACACTAGATCTAAATTATCTTATCTTAAATTATCGTTTATGTAATCAATTTTTTTAATACATTTTTCATTTATTTCGTCATATTTAAACCCTTTAAATTCGCGTAACCGATTTCGATTTTGTCTATCACCATTTTGTTCAAATATAAATTTATGAAGAAGCACAATATTCTCCTTTCTTTCTTTCTGCAGCATCTGCCTTATTACGTCGTATTCTGAAAGTCGCGACATTTTTCGGTTTTCTGAATTCGCGCGCGGCTCCACAATGTACATGCGTTTTCTGTTTCTCATTTCTTCCGTTATACTTGACGTTGTTGCAAACGCAATATGATAAAAATTATACTTGAAATTTTAACTTATTAGCTCAATTGTTTATAAAATTTATATTCTTTTTACACCGACTTTTTTATTGTTTTTCTTTAGGTTGAGCCCCCAATTATGTGGGACTTGGAAATAAACTGTTTTGTTTAAAGTTCAAGTCGCTGTTGTTGTGTTAAATTCACAGTTGTTTTAATATTAAATTAAATGAATTTATTTCATAATCCTTTAATGTAGTTCCTTAAAATTAATTAGTACTTTAGTTTACTCTTAATGTCGTCTTAGTTAATCTTTTAATTCGTTAATATGATCGTCGTTAATTGAGCGTCAGCCTTGCTCTTTTACGTCTTTCCTCTTCGCGTCGTCAACTCGAACTTCTCTTCTTCTTATAAATCTACGTTGTTGCCAGTCCGTCGACTATCACTTGGGCCATCTGACTCAGTGTTGCCAGATTATTCCCACATTTATATATATGTATTTATTCGCACCATTGACCCTATTATTTATTAACTAATTTTGAGAGCTTTTATAATATAATTTAGAATTATTAACAAATATTTTATAATCAATGTAATATAGTTTGTTTTAACT
Source organism: Zaprionus nigranus (assembly GCA_018903425.1). Classification (NCBI taxonomy): domain Eukaryota; kingdom Metazoa; phylum Arthropoda; class Insecta; order Diptera; family Drosophilidae; genus Zaprionus; species Zaprionus nigranus. Next base: position 67,555 of record JAEIGD010000257.1, read on the forward strand.
TATTGAGGCGATCACTGTGATGTTATATTTTTTATTAACTTATTAAGGCGATCACTGTGATATTGTAGTTTTAATGAGCTTATTTGGGCGATCACTGTGATATTATAGTTATTGTACGATTTTACATAACCGCAGAAAATCGTACACTGCAGATGACACACGCATACACTGCTATCATAAGCAGATAGGCGACAGGGTACGTTTTCACACGCACCTAAATTAACAGTGACCCTTTACTGATATGCACTGAATCAATACTGACCATTCGCTGATATGCAGGCGGACTTAGTAAATAAGGACCCTTTATCGCTATGCATGCAGATGCACAATTTCGCACCATCTGCATGCCATAAATCAGCAGATATCATTATACTTAGATAGTTAACATTTGTCTTTTATCATGTATCATGTAACCTAAGTAAATACCTAGCTTGTAAGAAACGTGTATATAAACCCCTGTACGAGGAAAATAAAATCAGTATGAAAAGTAACTCTCACTTGACTACTCATTCTTACTCCGCAGCCCAATTTGTTTTTGTACTTATTGTGGCGACCTCTGCCACATGGTTATGCACCTGGGGCAAGCAAAATTAATAATAATACAATAAGATTACAGTTGATATTACTCCGACGTTGAGTTATATCAATCCAAATCTTAACATTTGGTCACCCCCGACAAGGACTCTTTTCTGAAGTTGTCAACCAGGCGACAAGGACCCTTTTGTTTAAAAAAAAATTGTTTTTGTCAATCAGGCGACAAGTCTTCAGGATCCCGACGCTGGACGAAAGAAGTAGTCAACTAGGCGACAAATTCTAATAAATCAAAAAAACACTTGTTAATTTTTACTGTTAGAAAGAACACGGTGTGAGTCGAGGCACATCAGAAAAAATACCTCTTAAAGTTCTGACAACAGTTAATAAATTAAAATGGCCACATCAAGCATAGACAATCTGCTATCTCAGCAGCAGAACATTGGCAAGGAAATCCAGAACATAATAAGGAATTCTAAGAAAGATCCTGCCGAACGGAAAACCAACGCCAAATACTTCACCGACAGGATTGAAGCGTTGGAAAACAATAAACAACAGTTCCAAGCAAATGAACAGAAAATTCAAGCAAATTTGCAAGGAGCATCTGTAGAACACGTATACTTCACGGAGAAGTATTACGATGGCATACTACAAATTGCAATTGAATATTTGGAGATATTCAAGAGGCAGATGCATATCATGGATATCGACACAGGATCTATATTGTCAACAGACGAAATAGATATTCAACCCATGATTCGGGAGCAACGAGCCTTGCTCGACAGTCTTGAGCGCATCATGAACATGATGACAACAGAAACTCAAGCTGGTTACAAGCCAATAATAGCACAATATTGGAAGGATATCAAGGATGATATCAAGGATCAAGGATCCATGTTCAGATGTACAAAAGGTTTGCCGATCCAGTCTCTCTAATAATAATAATTTACAAAACTTTTTGTCGGCCGAGATTGCTGTCACTAAAAACCAAACAGCATGCGATGTAAATGTCCCACAAATAGTGACATCTACATTACCTACAGCACCACCATTACCATTACCTAAGGTCTCCATCCCGAAGTTTGATGGAGACTACCTTAAATGGCAGCAATTTCATGACATGTTTAAGAAAATGATTCATGAAGCCACTTCAATACCCATTATTCAAAAAATGTGGTTACTAAAAAATCATGTAATTGGCGATGCAGAAAGACTCATACGCCATCTTTCACTGACTGAAAAAAATTACACCACAGCTTGGAATATGATAGAAGAAAGATTCAACAACAAGCGAGTGCTCAGTACAGCACTAATACAGAGGTTATTAGATCAACCCACAACGACTGGTAACGATGCAAACTCTGTAAAGGCAATGCATGATAACATTAAAGAAACGTTATCAGCACTTAACAACATTGGGATACCGACAAACGAATGGGATCCACTTCTGCTATGCATTCTTACAAAAAAGATGGATAGACAGAATCATGTTTTGTATGAACAATCCATACAAAATACACGGCAAAACCAATCAATTAGTGAATTCCTCGCATTCTTGGAGCAAAGGTTCTTAACACTGGAAGCCATTAATACAGACAATTATAAAGTCAAACACAACACGTGTGCTTCAGTAGGAGCTGAACACAACTTTATATGTTATTTCTGTAAAAAACCGAATCATAGCATTTTTAAATGTAATGATTTCTTAAAACGAACAGCAGCAGAACGTTTAAATTGGGTACAGAAACAGAAACTCTGTGCAAAATGCTTCCGTTCAGAACATCCAACTAGTTCATGTTCAAAAAGGGACTGTTTTAAGTGTAACAAGAAACATAACACATTGCTACACTTAGAATTAAAACCTGAAAGCACAACAGCTGCTACCGCAAGTGGACAACAGTCAAGCTATATTCTGTTAGCCACTGCCCGAGTTACAATTCAGGGCAACAATGGACAAAAGGCCGAATTTCGAGCTCTCCTAGACTCAGGATCTCAAATAAACGCCATATCAGAACGAGCTGTGAAGACATTGGGTCTTAAATCAACACACACGACCATAAAAATCAATGGCATTGGAGGAAAGGTTCACACCTCCAACGCTCGCATCAATGTCATGCTGAAATCAAATTCTGGAGATTTCAGTTCTAGGTTGGAAGCAATGGTTTTGCCGAACATTGTGAATGACCAACCAACGCGTTATATCTCCTCCGATAGTGGGAAAGTGCCACAAAAATATAACATTGGCAGATCCACACTTTGGAAAACGTGGAAAAATAGACGTTCTTCTAGGAGCGGAACACTATTTCCAAATTCTGAATCAAGGACAAGTGTCATTGAAAAAGGACTACCCATGCTTCAAGACACCAAACTTGGATGGATCATCGCGGGCAAAATTCAAAATAAGGCCTCAACATAATCAATATGTGCGATGCTTACAGAACAGGAGAAGGTGGACGAACAACTAGCCAAATTCTGGGAATTGGACAATCTCCAGACAAAGGGCCCTTGTCTTTCGCCGATGGACAAGGAATGTGAGCGGCAATTTGAGCGGAACCTACAAATTGCCAAAGATAAAACGCTCATTGTTCGGCTACCACAAATGGAGGATGCATCAGCGTTGGGGGAGTCTCATGACATAGCGTCAAGAAGATTCCTATCATTAGAAAAAAGACTACAAAATGGTTTCATGGCAGAATTAAAGGATCTCCAGAAAAATCGTGAAGTGGACAGACACAACAGCTTAAATGCTTTAGCACCATTCCTCGATAATGAAAATATTATTCGAGTAGGTGGAAGACTAGAAGCAGCAGACATCACATTTAACGCAAAACATCCTATGTTGCTGCCATACAATGACCCGATAACAAAATTGATATTTGAGCAAGGTCATAAGGATAACATGCATTGTGGACCTCAAGCTCTTTTAGCAACAATGCGGCAAAGGTTCTGGGCCCTTAAGGGAAAAACAATAGCCCGGAATATCGTGCAAAACTGTGTAAGATGCACAAGAGCCAAACCTAGATTAATCCAACAAATCATGGGGAAATCTACCAACATTAAGAGTCACTCAAGCAAGACCATTTCTTAATGCTGGGGTAGACTATTGTGGACCGATGAATGTTCACTATAAGCTCCGTGGAAAGCAACCACATGTAGCATATATTGCCATATTCTGCTGTTTTGCAACAAAGGCAGTGCATTTGGAACTAGTAAGCGACCTTACGACCGATGCATTTCTAGCGGCTCTTCGAAGATTTATCAGTCGACGTGGGAAGTGTCAGACTCTGCATTGTGACAATGCAACAAACTTCGTGGGAGCCAGCAACAAGCTCAAAAATCTGGAAGAAGCAATTCAGTCAGACAAGGCTAAAAAGGCCATTATCGAGAGCTGCAATCAAAAGGAGTAACGTTTAAATTTATTCCTCCCAGAGCACATCACTTCGGCGGACTATGGGAAGCAGCCGTTAAATCAGCCAAGCAACTACTTAAAAATATTGACTCCGTTAAACTTACATATGAAGAATTAAAAACAGTAGTAGTCGAGATTGAAGCAATATTGAATTCTCGACCACTAGTGCCTTTTACATAACCGCAGAAAATCGTACGCTGCAGATGACACACGCATACACTGCTCTCATAAGCAGATAGGCGACAGGGTACGTTTTCACACGCACCTAAATCAACAGTGACCCTTTACTGATATGCACTGAATCAATACTGACCATTCGCTGATATGCAGGCGGACTTAGTAAATAAGGACCCTTTATCGCTATGCATGCAGATGCACAATTTCGCACCATCTGCATGCCATAAATCAGCAGATATCATTATACTTAGATAGTTAACATTTGTCTTTTATCATGTATCATGTAACCTAAGTAAATACCTAGCTTGTAAGAAACGTGTATATAAACCCCTCAGCGAGGAAAATAAAATCAGTATGAAAAGTAACTCTCACTTGACTACTCATTCTTACTCCGCAGCCCAATTTGTTTTTGTACTTATTGCGGCGACCTCTGCCACATGGTTATGCACCTGGGGCAAGCAAAATTAATAATAATACAATAAGATTACAGTTGATATTACTCCGACGTTGAGTTATATCAATCCAAATCTTAACATTTGGTCACCCCCGACAAGGACTCTTTCTGAAGTTGTCAACCAGGCGACAAGGACCCTTTTGTTTAAAAAAAAATTGTTTTTGTCAATCAGGCGACAAGTCTTCAGGATCCCGACGCTGGACGAAAGAAGTAGTCAACTAGGCGACAAATTCTAATAAATCAAAAACACTTGTTAATTTTTACTGTTAGAAAGAACACGGTGTGAGTCGAGGCACATCAGAAAAAATACCTCTTAAAGTTCTGACAACAGTTAATAAATTAAAATGGCCACATCAAGCATAGACAATCTGCTATCTCAGCAGCAGAACATTGGCAAGGAAATCCAGAACATAATAAGGAATTCTAAGAAAGATCCTGCCGAACGGAAAACCAACGCCAAATACTTCACCGACAGGATTGAAGCGTTGGAAAACAATAAACAACAGTTCCAAGCAAATGAACAGAAAATTCAAGCAAATTTGCAAGGAGCATCTTAGAACACGTATACTTCACGGAGAAGTATTACGATGGCATACTACAAATAGATACTATAAATAGATACATACTACGAAATAGATATTCAACCCATGATTCGGGAGCAACGAGCCTTGCTCGACAGTCTTGAGCGCATCATGAACATGATGACAACAGAAACTCAAGCTGGTTACAAGCCAATAATAGCACAATATTGGAAGGATATCAAGGATGATATCAAGGATCAAGGATCCATGTTCAGATGTACAAAAGGTTTGCCGATCCAGCTCTCTAATAATAATAATTTACAAAACTTTTGTCGGCCGAGATTGCTGTCACTAAAAACCAAACAGCATGCGATGTAAATGTCCCACAAATAGTGACATCTACATTACCTACAGCACCACCATTACCATTACCCAAGGTCTCCATCCCGAAGTTTGATGGAGACTACCTTAAATGGCAGCAATTTCATGACATGTTTAAGAAAATGATTCATGAAGCCACTTCAATACCCATTATTCAAAAAATGTGGTATCTAAAAATCATGTAATTGGCGATGCAGAAAGACTCATACGCCATCTTTCACTGACTGAAAAAATTACACCACAGCTTGGAATATGATAGAAGAAAGATTCAACAACAAGCGAGTGCTCAGTACAGCACTAATACAGAGGTTATTAGATCAACCCACAACGACTGGTAACGATGCAAACTCTGTAAAGGCAATGCATGATAACATTAAAGAAACGTTATCAGCACTTAACAACATTGGGATACCGACAAACGAATGGGATCCACTTCTGCTATGCATTCTTACAAAAAAGATGGATAGACAGAATCATGTTTTGTATGAACAATCCATACAAAATACACGGCAAAACCAATCAATTAGTGAATTCCTCGCATTCTTGGAGCAAAGGTTCCTAACACTGGAAGCCATTAATACAGACAATTATAAAGTCAAACACAACACGTGTGCTTCAGTAGGAGCTGAACACAACTTTATATGTTATTTCTGTAAAAAACCGAATCATAGCATTTTTAAATGTAATGATTTCTTAAAACGAACAGCAGCAGAACGTTTAAATTGGGTACAGAAACAGAAACTCTGTGCAAAAAGCTTCCGTTCAGAACATCCAACTAGTTCATGTTCAAAAAGGGACTGTTTTAAGTGTAACAAGAAACATTGCTACACTTAGAATTAAAACCTGAAAGACACAACAGCTGCTACCGCAAGTGGACAACAGTCAAGCTATATTCTGTTAGCCACTGCCCGAGTTACAATTCAGGGCAACAATGGACAAAAGGCCGAATTTCGAGCTCTCCTAGACTCAGGATCTCAAATAAACGCCATATCAGAACGAGCTGTGAAGACATTGGGTCTTAAATCAACACACACGACCATAAAAATCAATGGCATTGAGGAAAGGTTCACACCTCCAACGCTCGCATCAATGTCATGCTGAAATCAAATTCTGGAGATTTCAGTTCTAGGTTGGAAGCAATGGTTTTGCCGAACATTGTGAATGACCAACCAACGCGTTATATCTCCTCCGATAGTGGAAAGTGCCACAAAAATATAACATTGGCAGATCCACACTTTGAAAACGTGGAAAAATAGACGTTCTTCTAGGAGCGGAACACTATTTCCAAATTCTGAATCAAGGACAAGTGTCATTGAAAAAAGGACTACCCATGCTTCAAGACACCAAACTTGGATGGATCATCGCGGGCAAAATTCAAAATAAGGCCTCAACATAATCAATATGTGCGATGCTTACAGAACAGGAGAAGGTGGACGAACAACTAGCCAAATTCTGGGAATTGGACAATCTCCAGACAAAGGGCCCTTGTCTTTCGCCGATGGACAAGGAATGTGAGCGGCAATTTGAGCGGAACCTACAAATTGCCAAAGATAAAACGCTCATTGTTCGGCTACCACAAATGGAGGATGCATCAGCGTTGGGGGAGTCTCATGACATAGCGTCAAGAAGATTCCTATCATTAGAAAAAAGACTACAAAATGGTTTCATGGCAGAATTAAAGGATCTCCAGAAAATCGTGAAGTGGACAGACACAACAGCTTAAATGCTTTAGCACCATTCCTCGATAATGAAAATATTATTCGAGTAGGTGGAAGACTAGGAAGCAGCAGACATCACATTTAACGCAAAACATCCTATGTTGCTGCCATACAATGACCCGATAACAAAATTGATATTTGAGCAAGGTCATAAGGATAACATGCATTGTGGACCTCAAGCTCTTTTTTAGCAACAATGCGGCAAAGGTTCTGGGCCCTTAAGGGAAAAACAATAGCCCGGAATATCGTGCAAAACTGTGTAAGATGCACAAGAGCCAAACCTAGATTAATCCAACAAATCATGGGGAAATCTACCAACATTAAGAGTCACTCAAGCAAGACCATTTCTTAATGCTGGGGTAGACTATTGTGGACCGATGAATGTTCACTATAAGCTCCGTGGAAAGCAACCACATGTAGCATATATTGCCATATTCTGCTGTTTTGCAACAAAGGCAGTGCATTTGGAACTAGTAAGCGACCTTACGACCGATGCATTTCTAGCGGCTCTTCGAAGATTTATCAGTCGACGTGGAGAATTTTCAGACTCTGCATTGAGACAATGCAACAAACTTCGTGGGAGCCAGCAACAAGCTCAAAATCTGGAAGAAGCAATTCAGTCAGACAAGGCTAAAAAGGCCATTATCGAGAGCTGCAATCAAAAGGGAGTAACGTTTAAATTTATTCCTCCCAGAGCACATCACTTCGGCGGACTATGGGAAGCAGCCGTTAAATCAGCCAAGCAACTACTTAAAAATATTGACTCCGTTAAACTTACATATGAAGAATTAAAAACAGTAGTAGTCGAGATTGAAGCAATATTGAATTCTCGACCACTAGTGCCTTTTACATAACCGCAGAAAATCGTACGCTGCAGATGACACACGCATACACTGCTCTCATAAGCAGATAGGGCGACAGGGTACGTTTTCACACGCACCTAAATCAACAGTGACCCTTACTGATATGCACTGAATCAATACTGACCATTCGCTGATATGCAGGCGGACTTAGTAAATAAGGACCCTTTATCGCTATGCATGCAGATGCACAATTTCGCACCATCTGCATGCCATAAATCAGCAGATATCATTATACTTAGATAGTTAACATTTGTCTTTTATCATGTATCATGTAACCTAAGTAAATACCTAGCTTGTAAGAAACGTGTATATAAACCCCTCAGCGAGGAAAATAAAAATCAGTATGAAAAGTAACTCACTTGACTACTCATTCTTACCCGCAGCCCAATTTGTTTTTGTACTTATTGCGGCGACCTCTGCCACATGGTTATGCACCTGGGGCAAGCAAAATTAATAATAATACAATAAGATTACAGTTGATATTACTCCGACGTTGAGTTATGTCAATCCAAATCTTAACATTTGGTCACCCCCGACAAGGACTCTTTTCTGAAGTTGTCAACCAGGCGACAAGGACCCTTTTGTTTAAAAAAAAATTGTTTTTGTCAATCAGGCGACAAGTCTTCAGGATCCCGACGCTGGACGAAAGAAGTAGTCAACTAGGCGACAAATTCTAATAAATCAAAAAACACTTGTTAATTTTTACTGTTAGAAAAAGAAATACGGTGTGAGTCGAGGCACATCAGAAAAATACCTCTTAAAGTTCTGACAACAGTTAATAAATTAAAAATTGGCCACATCATATAGACAATCAGCTATCTCAGCAGCAGAACATTGGCAAGGAAATCCAGAACATAATAAGGAATTCTAAGAATGATCCTCGAAAGGAAAATCAACGCCAAATACTTCACCGACAGGATTGAAGCGTTGGAAAACAATAAAACAACAGTTCCAAGCAAATGAACAGAAAATTCAAGCAAATTTGCAAGGAGCATTTCTGTAGAACACGTATACTTCACGGAGAAGTATTACGATGGCATACTACAAATAGATACTATAAATAGATACATACTACGAAATAGATATTCAACCCATGATCTGGGAGCAACGAGCCTTGCTCGACAGTCTTTGAGCGGCCCAGCATGAACATGATGACAACAGAAACCTCAAGCTGGTTACAAGCCAATAATAGCACAATATTGGAAGGATATCAAGGATGATATCAAGGATCAAGGATCCATGTTCAGATGTACAAAAGGTTTGCCGATCCAGTCTCTAATAATAATAATTTACAAAACTTTTTGTCGGCCGAGATTGCTGTCACTAAAAACCAAACAGCATGCGATGTAAATGTCCCACAAATAGTGACATCTACATTACCTACAGCACCACCATTACCATTACCTAAGGTCTCCATCCCGAAGTTTGATGGAGACCACCTTAAATGGCAGCAATTTCATGACATGTTTAAGAAAATGATTCATGAAGCCACTTCAATACCCATTATTCAAAAAATGTGGCATCTAAAAATCATGTAATTGGCGATGCAGAAAGACTCATACGCCATCTTTCACTGGACTGAAAAAATTACACCACAGCTTGGAATATGATAGAAGAAAGATTCAACAACAAGCGAGTGCTCAGTACAGCACTAATACAGAGGTTATTAGATCAACCCACAACGACTGGTAACGATGCAAACTCTGTAAAGGCAATGCATGATAACATTGAAGAAACGTTATCAGCACTTAACAACATTGATACCGGACAAACGAATGGGATCCACTTCGCTATGCACACTTACAAAAAAGATGGATAGATAGAACTCATGTTTTTGTATGAACAATCCATACAAAATACACGGCAAAACCAATCAATTAGTGAATTCCCCGCATTCTTGGAGCAAAGGTTCTCAACACTGGAAGCCATTAATACAGACAATTATAAAGTCAAATGACAAACACGTAAAGCCTAGTAGGAGCTGAACACAACTTTATATGTTATTTCTGTAAAAACCGAATCATAGCATTTTTAAATGTAATGATTTCTTAAAACGAACAGCAGCAGAACGTTTAAATTGGGTACAGAAACAGAAACTCTGTGCAAACATGCTTCCGTTCAGAACATCCAACTAGTTCATGTTCAAAAAGGGACTGTTTTAAGTGTAACAAGAAACATAACACATTGCTACACTTAGAATTAAAACCTGAAAGCACAAACAGCTGCTACCGCAAGTGGACAACAGTCAAGCTATATTCTGTTAGCCACCGCCCGAGTTACAATTCAGGGCAACAATGGACAAAAGGCCGAATTTCGAGCTCTCCTAGACTCAGGATCTCAAATAAACGCCATATCAGAACGAGCTGTGAAGACATTGGGTCTTAAATCAACACACACGACCATAAAATCAATGGCATTGGAGGAAAGCGTTCACACCTCCAACGCTCGTATCAATGTCATGCTGAAATCAAATTCTGGAGATTTCAGTTCTTAGGTTGGAAGCAATGGTTTTGCCGAACATTGTGAAATGAACAACCAACGCGTTATATCTCCTCCGATAGTGGGAAAAGTGCCACAAAATATAATATTGCAGATCCACACTTTGAAAACGTGGAAAAATAGACGTTCTTCTAGGGAGTGGAACACTATTTCCAAATTCTGAATCAAGGACAAGTGTCATTGAAAAAGGACTACCCATGCTTCAAGACACAAACTTGGATGGATCATATCGCGGCAAAATTCAAAAATCAGGCCTCAACATAATCAATATGTGCGATGCTTACAGAACAGGAGAAGGTGGATGAACAACTAGCCAAATTCTTGGGAATTGGACAATCTCCAGACAAAGGGCCCTTTGTCTTTCGCCGATGGACAAGGAATGTGAGCGGTAATTTGAGCGGAACCTACAAATTGCCAAAGATAAAACGCTCATTGTTCGACTACCACAAATGGAGGATGCATCAGCGTTGGGGAGTCTCATGACATAGCGTCAAGAAGATTCCTATCATTAGAAAAAAAGACTACAAAATGGTTTCATGGCAGAATTAAAGGATCTCCAGAAAATCGTGAAGTGGACAGACACAACAGCTTAAATGCTTAGCACCATTCCTCGATAATGAAAATATGTCTTCGAGTAGGTGGAAAGACTAGAAGCAGCAGACATCACATTTAACGCAAAACATCCTATGTTAATGCCATAACAATGACCCGATAAACAAAATTGATATTTGAGCAAGGTCATAAGGATAACATGCATTGTGGACCTCAAGCTCTTTTTAGAACAATGCGGCAAAGGTTCTGGGCCCTTAAGGGAAAAAACAATAGCCCGGAATATCGTGCAAAACTGT
>JAEIGD010000265.1:0-75094 GCA_018903425.1 Zaprionus nigranus
AAACTTAATGTTATCTTTATGAATTATTCGATTCTTGTTTATTTATGATAATCTCTTCTTCCATTTATAAATCTTCTCTTTACTGTTTGTTTTTATATCCCAAGTTGTAGTTTATTTCTTTCCCATGGTTGTTTTCTTATAGATTAAGCTATTCCTATTTGTAATTTTTTGTTGCCTGTTTTGATTGTGGCATTCCTTTCTTTTGGTTTGAAGTGTTTTCAATTCGTTGAGGTAAGTGGGTGTGATCAATTTTGTTAAACATAATGTCATTGGGTTTATCCCTTGTGTGGAAGATAGCATGGTGTTATTATATTCTCGACCAGCGACAAACTATTTCTTTCTGTTATAGAAAATTGTAATCTTCCTGGGCACTACAGCGTGAAATTTCACCAAAGTTGAGAGCACACTTTATTCCTTGGCCATTGGTGAGACTATGTCTGGGATCTGCATGAAAATGGTTGGGCTTCAGCACGCTCTATTGCTGATTTGAATTGGGCGGAAACTGAAACCAGTGTCCCTTTCTTGCCTAAACGAGGGTTATTTTTATTTTTGTGATTTATTTTTAATTTCTACTTTATACTTAATACTCATAATTAAAATTAGTTTTTTGGGCATAGAATAATGTCGATATGTAATTGTTCGCCTTCTCTTTCTGAATTGGGGCTTTTGAAATTGAATTTGTTTCGGGTGTCTATTGTATTTATTTTCATTACAAACTTTGCAATTATGAATGTTTTGTTTGAGCTTTTCTATATAATTTAGGCCAGTAATAATATCCCTAAAACCTGCTTTTAAGTTTTCGTCAAAACCTCTATGAGCTCTAGCATGGGTTTTTGTATTATTATTCATTTGGTCATCCCCTATTTGATGACATCGGATTAAAAACTTTTTATAGTATATAAAATCTTTATTAATAAAGTACCTTTAAGACTGGTTTGGTTTCTATATATAAGTCCGGAGTACAATGAATTCCTAAACGATGTTTGGCTGTAAGGATTCTTTAATAATGGTTACTAAATTGTCCACAGTGTCGTATTCTATAATGTGTGTCTTGCTTTATCAAAATTGTTACTTTTTCATGATTGGTAATCTTGTTTTTGAAATAAGCAGTTGTTGCTTGAACTGATTTAAAGGCTTGTTAGTTTCGCTACTGATTTCCTCATAACTACCTCTCAGCTGAATGAACAGGTTCCGCTGTCGGACGAACTACCTGAAATGTGACTTTTGAGTAAATGATGTTGTTCATTTGTTTTCCTAGATAAAGCTATCATGCGACAACATTAGTTTTACCTGGCGCCGTATAGTATCTTCGAGAATAACCGCCGACCATTGCCGTGCCACCTTTCTGTTTGAAGATGGAGGTTCGCCGCAGAAACTATGAAAGATTTTTTTTTGGTCAGTAACGGTTTTAGCAGTAACTTTTCTATATATAAATGATTACTTTGATTTTTTTATTGCCTGAGCTTCATAGCATCTGGTTCCTCTATCCGTTGGTGACATAGTTTTTGCTCAGGACTTTTTGATAGAGAGTTTTCGAAATAAAAACGCTTGGTTTATTATCCTGTGAAAAGAACAACATTAAGTATTACATTATGGACACATCTGTGGTTCAAGTCAAACTTTTTGAACTCAATCTGGTTTGGTTGAGTTCAGCTATTGTAGTTAAATAGAGATTTCACGTCTATTCAAAAAACTAGTGCCCCGCTTATATTAAATAAAATTTCTATTTTTTGGACATGTCATTTGAAGTACAGTTCATTCCATCGTATTTTGTTTTGGTTTTAGTGAGTGGTTTTTGCTTTATAAGAGAATAGTTTAGTACAAATATATTCTATATTTATTAGTTGAAAATCCTAAGAAAGCACATAATCTCTAATCATTGCGGGGGGTGGATAGTAAACAATTGTTTTTTTCTATATTCTGTGGATCAGTTTTAATTATCTTTATGTGATACTAAACAAGCTAAGGGTTAAGTTTCTTTCCGGAAAGAGCTTCAGATTGCCTTTCTAACATACTTATTTTCATTATTGCTTCCACGAACAGTATAAATATGATCTTATTCTAGATTCATATAGATGAAATTGACTGCCAGTCTAGAAAAAACAGATTATGTTGGTTCACAAATTTTATATGTGACATGTTTTTCCAATCTTTTCTCAAAATATTATCCATTGCCGCGCTGGAAAGATTCGTGGAGCATTCGCTGAAATCCGAAAGGCGATGGAAGGTTTCATGCCTCCGACGTTGGTTGAGTTAAACTTGCGGGTTTTCTCCAGTATGTCACTTCGCAGGATCTGATGGAGCCTGATTCAAAGTCGGTAGTTGAAAAGAAGCATGCTTTTTCCCAGGTGGATAAATTTACCCGATGGGTCTGGCATCGGATATCCCCATCAATTGTGTATTTTCAGTTCAGTTTTTTCTAAAATCGATTACTAGATTATGATTCTTCGCTGCCTCCATCTTCATTTGTGGCCCTTTTACTACCTTCCCACACTGGGGAATTGTAAGGACTTTTAGCCGGGCTAGCTATAATGTTTTGTTCCAACATCCTGTTCCCATTTCTTTGTTAACAAAATTGTTAACGCTGAATGGGGATAGGGATCATTATTTTCTATCTATAACATTATTACTTCACGTCTGCCAATTTTTCTTTGTAATTTGAGTTCTACAAAGGCATGAACCCACGTTTAAATGTTTTTTTTTTTAGGTTTGATATTTCTGTGAATAATTTGTGATAAAGATTTTGAAAGAATCGAATCTATGCCGTTGTAAGAATGTGGTTTGTTGAGTGAAAGAAGAACTGTTAAGGGAGGATACTGGGGCCTTACGGCGTCCCCTCTTTTTCGCATCATCCCCCGTTTGGAACTACTAACGTTTTCATTATCGATGAGTGCGAGGATTCTATCGTCATCGCTTGTTTGATGGAGCAATACTGGTTACTTTGGGTAAAGGAGAAGAACTCTATTTTTCTTTTGGGGAGTCCAATGAGTTGGTTTCGTCGGATCGGGTCCGAACAGCTTTTGTGTCCTGACTTTTAACTTTATCTTCTTGGGTATTGCTTTCCATGATAAAGTTTTTCGATTTGGTTCATATTATAAGCTAACGATCTCTTTTGATAGATTCTATGATGATGGCATTCATGCATAAAAAGATATATAACAAACCAATAAGTCTTCCGGGTTTTCAATTTCCTTAAGAACATGCTTTCAGTTCTATTAAAAATATTTATATTATGAAAGTGGGTTTATCATTGCCTTCCCATTAGCTGTTTTCTAACTCTTTGCCAACCAACTAATTCTTCAGGGTTCTGATAAATACCAGCTTCCTTATTTTGCAGACTTTTGCTAATTTGCCAGTTATCTAATATCAACTTGGAATGCCCTTTCCTTCAGGTTCCTTCATCTGCGGAAGACGTGAGAGAACTCTCCCCCTTCTTTGTCTCGCAAAAATGTTCTTCGTTTAATTATTCTGCCTTGCATTCGCTTTTTGCGGACATATTCTGTTATGTTGAATATTGGGTATATTTTATAACTTCAACGGGTGAGGGGTTGTGACCATTTGATTATCATTGGGGTCTATTTTGGATCCACTATATGAAAAGATTTTCGTATAGATCTCCAATTTTCTAGGATCGGTGAGAGGTTGTAGAACAAAATTACCCTTTGAGCAAAAACGTTCCTATTTGTTCTTAAATCAAGTGTATTTTTGTTGCTCAGTTGAAACGTGGTCTTATCTTGTTGTTGATCTGGCTTTTCAGGCTTCTTTTGGGTCTTGGAAACGAAATTTTCGTTGACTGAAACTGAAACATAAAATTATAAGCAAAATTTTATCTTTGATAGTTAACCTCTAGCTCTTGTGAGCTTTTTATTTCAAATACATTTGGAAAGTTTCCACGGTTTAATAAAGAAAACACTTTGAAGGAGACTATGGATCAGGACTGTAATAAAAATTAAACTAACGCTTTCATCTATGTTTTTAGAGTTCAATTTCATTTAAAACATGAGCTTTGTTGCCATATGTCATAATTGTTTTGTGTTGGTTAATCGGGTTGATTTCTTATTAACCAAATTATCATCTCTTTCAAGAACTGTCTGATTACCTTGTCTTCCCAGAACACTAAGTTCTTGTTCAATAATATAGACTTGCGGACGCCCTGTCCACTATAAGCGAAAGTCACCATCGTTGCAATGTGCATCGAAGTTCGAGTACTATTACCATGGTTGGTTGAAGTATCAAGTATAACACTTTCTGTTATTTTGTTTCTTGGGGTTGTCAAGGCTCCTACATATTTTCAATTACCTTCTTTGTAAAGCTTGTAGCCATGAATTTACACAACTTCCACTTCCTTCAGCTACAATGCCACCTGCAACTTTCTGCCTGAAAAGCTCTGGTAACAATTTGGTCACGTCGAATGACTCTAAATGCACCTAATCCCGAAATCATTTTCCTTTGAGTAGGTTTTTATACTCTTCAACTGAATTGGAGTTGTTATTTAATTATGGCTTGTAATTCATATACCATTTAGATCTCTTTAGGCTTTAGTTTTAGTTGCTATATAATTCTGTAATTATATCTGCTGTCAAATTATAAATTTTGAGGGTTTATTAGCTTGCTGATTATTTAGTCTGGCCTAGTTTTAACAATAATTTTTTTATAATAAAAAAAAAAATTTTATCAGCCGCTCACGTGGATGTGTTTTCTTTGCTGACCTTGTCTTTGGCTATTGCTGAGGGGTGTCTTTCTTTAACTTGGTTGTGTGCCATCTTTCTTGCTGGGAAGACGATATTTCATCTCCATGGCTTTGGTTTATAACATGTTTCCATTATGGCACTTTTGATTTAAAACGTTTTTTGCTCTCTTTTCACTTCTTAGTTATTAGTGTCTTTGTTCTTGGTTTTGAGAGTTTAGTGCTCATTTCGCTTATACTTTTAGGTTTTTATTTAAGAAACGTTTTTAAATATTTGCTCTCTCTTTCACCATCTTGGTTTTTAGTTTGTGGTATATGTTTTTATTGTGCTTTTTGAGTTTTCATTGCCAAAACGTTTTGCCTTTCTTGCTCTTATTCCTTGGACACCTTTTTACCGCCTTAAAGATTTTCACTACTTTTTAAATAAAGCAATTCTTTTTGTACAGTTCTTAAGGCAACGTTTTCAGAATATTTGCTTTCTCTTTTCTGTTAACACCTGGAAACTTTTAAGTCCGCATGGGAATTATGGTTGTGAATTCCTTTTCGTATTATTTTCACTTGTAAGTCATTAAGGATTTCGTTTATCCTTTTGTGCTGATTTAACTGGAAAAATTTAACGCGAGCCTTACGTTGGACGCCAATTAATCAAATCGTTTCTAGGAGTTTGAAAAAAAAATATATTTTATTTGTGGAGAACGACTCCGTTTCTTGTGTGTGCAAAATTAAGACTAAAGTTACCATATTGTTCTGAGGGCCAAAGTAGCCTTTGAAGATGTCAAAGCTTCTGCTGATCGAGCTAAAGCTTAAAGCTCGTGATGCCGTTTGGACGAAGGAGGATTTGTTTACAAATAAGCATTGGGTGTTTTGCGCGCTAGGCTTATTATTCTCAAGAAGAGTTTGTTTACAAATAAGCATTGGGTGTTTTTTTTTTGCGCTAGGCTTATTATTCTCAAGAAAGAGTTTGTTTACAAATAAGCATTGGGTGTTTTTTTTTTGCGCTAGGCTTTTTTAAGCTGCGTGGGTGGTTGATTAATTCCAAGAAGAGTTACTCGTGACTCAATGGAAATTGTTTAAAATAGCGAAATATGAGGAGCTGAGAACGGATTGTCAAGAGTCCGAAAAGACTATGAAAAAGTTGTTTACAATTTACATAAGGAACGCTAAGTAACTGAGGGTGATAACTTGCATGCTGCCTCTTCATTGTTAGCTTATACTCGTACGACTTAGTTCGTTTGAACTACTCCGAAAACTGAACTAACGAACTAAATCCCTGCTTTTAGTTCATTGGTCTTTTGGTCTTTAGTTCATTGGTCTTTAGTTCATTGGTCTTTTGGTCTTTAGTTCATTGGTCTTTTTGGTCTTTAATTCATTGGTCTTTTGTTCTTTTGGTCTTCGAGTATTTTGTTTCTTCCTTTAGTTTGTTCGTTAGACCGATAGATAGTAACAGACCGAAGGAGTTTGTTGCAACCAAACAAGGTCGATAAACTCACATTCCTGCATAATAATATGGAATAGTTACATTATTTTATTTATATTCTTAGCCAACATATTAATATCAACCAAAAACATGAAGTTCCTTTTTAACTTGAAGCAAATATTATAATAATAATATATTATATTTTTTTGTTAGCTTTTTGAATTTTGATTTTTATTTGTAATTTAAATTTAAACATAATTAAGCTTAATATATTTTCAATACCACATGCAAGTATTTTTATTTAAAACATGCTGCGGAGAATGGCAAAACGATGTCAATGAAAGAACAAGATTTTGACGAACGAACTAAAGACCAAAAAGACTCGAACGAACGAACTAAAGATTGAACTATATAACGAACTAAAAGACTCGAACGAACGAACTAAAGATTGAACTATAGTTAATCGAAAAATGAACTAATGAACTGAAACGAACCCAAATCAACAACTCTAATACCCTGCAATTGCTGCAATCCAGGAGGGAAGTAGCAGCCGGTAAATCCGTTCCACAGGTATTTGCACGAAAAATTTTAACGTTTTTAAATTGGTTTTTGGCGTTCGCTTTCAATTTCTTGGCAAATACGTACACTATAATATACATAGTTGAGCTTATTTGCATGCATATATACGCCACACATCGTATCACACATATGCGTATATACATATATACAGACAGGCAATTCATCATATTTTAATTTTTATATACACTTGTATCTTTGAACTGCTATTGGATGCAATTGTTCGTTGTTTGTGTTTATGTTCCACTGTTGCCCCCACACACACAACCTTTCACAACCTTTCGTCCATAATTCGATTGCAAATAATAATTTGCATAGTGCAAGCAATTGTATGTACATATACACATAAATACACACCGACGTGTATACCAGCTCCAACGGTGAATTTTTCGTTTCTTTGCTTTCCTATTCGTTCGTCCCCCAGCTGCGTACATACATACATATGTACATATAGTCCTTCGACAATTATTCAAGTATATTTGTTATCGTCGTATATTGTATAATTCAATAAAAATACATACGTTCTCGTTTTCGTCCATTAAAATGGAATAAGAAAAGCCAAAAGCGAGTCGGACGTCTCTTGACGACCTTTAAAAAAAGCTACGAGTATATGTAAAGAGCATTCGCCGGGTAGAACTGCGTCTAGAAAATGGTACTATAACACTAGACGTATCCGAGGTTGAGTGCAGGCTTCAACTTTTGTCCGAGGCTATTGTCAAGGCAACCGGAATTTAAGAACATATTGAAAGCCTAGATGAAAATGATGAGTTTGGAGCGGATTTGGAGGAATTGTCAATGACGACCAAAGCGAGAATTATGTTGTTTCTTTCAGCCGTGAAGTCATCAAGCGAAACAAAAGAAACGGTTTCGGCTCCGATGGCACCAACTCGAGCTCGACTCCCTAATTTGGGATTACCTAAATTTAGCGGCAATTATTCTGAGTTCAAGAATTTTTTGGGATTATTCGAGACTTTTGTTTATAATGATAAGAGCATTCCGGCTATGGAAAAGTTTAACCATCTGATCTCCTGTCTCTCTGGTGATGCTTTGGAAACGATTAAGGCATTCCAAGTCACCGCAGAGCAACTATGAAAAGAGCTATGGAAAGCTAAGGAGAGTCTACGATAACGAATGCCTTATCTTTATGAACAATATCTCATCATTGTTTAGTCTTCCTAAAATGAATCAATAATCGACAAAGCTAAAATCGGAAACTATAGTTCCAAACAGGCAGCATAATCAAAGTTCCTTTGCCTGCTCTTCAACTAACACCAATCAGACCTGTAGTTACTGCAATTCAAATGACCACTTAATAGAAACCTGTAGTCCGTTCGCTCGTCTCTCTGTCATGCAGAGATTTGAGTTTGTAAAGTCCGCATCGTTATGCATAAATTGTCTAAAAAGGATCACACTGTAGTAAAATGCAAATTTAAAAAATACAAACGCTACAGTCAGGAGCTGACTGTATAAGGCCATGGATTATCATAGTATACCGTAGGCAATAGGTATAGGTATTCATTTCTAGCGCAAGGTACGCGTGCTTCTTCTTAACGAACTAAGAATGCATATTGCGTCTTGTCGTTTTGTCTAATATCTCACCATTTTCGGTTTCTAATTAGAACTTAGTTTTCTTTCGTCGGTACACAACAGCAACTGCAAATCTAATTGTACATATGTATGCATGTACATTCGTGCAATAATGTGTGTTGAAGTGGGATGCCAATACATACATGTGGATATGCAGACATGTATGTATGGGCGTCCCACTCGCACATTCATAACTTTACAAGGGCTTATGATCTCTGTTATTTTCTAGCATTCTAATTGCAAAATATTGAGAGCAAAACAAAGTAGGAAACATCCAATTGGAATCTTACTGAATTTGCAAAGTCATAACAGACAAAATACGGAAAGAGTGACGGCATTGAAGAACGCATTAGTTCGCGTTTTTGATGCGTGCTAAATAATATAAAAATACTTAACTTTATTTAGAAATAATTAATATTAATTATAGCTATTATAATTTGATTATCTTTCATATGAAAACAAAGTAATGCAATTTTTTTTTATTTTTTATTGAAATTTAATTAAATAATTTATTTCTTAACCTGTAACTTTTCTTTTAGTTTATTAGAATAAAATAAATAAACAAAAATGATATAATAAGAAATAATTAATAAATGAAAATTTGCACCCGCCTCAACCGGGAGGTTGAACACACGCACTCTCGCGCAGCCGTCCGCCACTCTAACCACTCGGCTATTGCCTCACTCCTTGGTCCATCGGCAAAGCTGCATTCTGAACCAATTCTGTTACCATACAATGCAAATAAAAAGTATAATAAAATGCTGTGTGTCTGACGCTAGATTTGAACTTCGGTATGCTTGCGTAAATTAGGTCTGCTTAATTATATATGTTCAAAGTGAGTTTACTTCGTATCATTTCTCACTTATTTATAGTCCGATTTTAATGAATTTCACATAACGCCCGTGGCAAGTTATTTGTCATATAAGATATTCAACTTTTGTTGTTGAGCTAATATTGTAGTTTTTAAATAGTTATTACTGATTTACAGAGGCGGGAAGGGGCGTGTACAAATTTTAAAAAAACTTTGAGACACTGCAATATATACGTATGTTGTCACAAAATTTGATGACTCTAGCCCTAATAGTTTCTGAGATCCAGGTGTTCATACAGACAGACAGACAGACAGACAGACAGACAGACAGACGGACAGACAGACATGGCTCAATCGACTCGGCTACTGATACTGATTCAGAATATATATAGTTTATGGGGTCGGAGATGCCTCCTTCTGCCTGTTACGCACATTTGCGTTCCGACAAACACAATAGACCATGAATTTTTTTAAAATCCATGGCCTAATGAATTTTTTTAAAATCCATGGCCTAAAAAAGCTAAAAGCCGTCAAGCCTGCCCCTCTGATGGAAGCTGATGCGATCCGGACTATAGTCACGACCCTGTTCCCACCGATGCCATCGATTCCTATGGAACTAGCAACCGAGAGCATCCTTATCCCGCCCGGACATGAGGTGACAGTGGAGGAGCCATTACAAGAAAATCCGGAGACGACAAGGCGCCAGGACCGGATCTTATTCCGAATAAAGCGCTCAAACTGGCAATTGATCTTAGTCCGAGCATGTTTGTGGACTTGTTCAACGTGTGCATAAAGGAAGGAACTTTTCCAGACAGATGGAAAGCGCAGAAGTTGGTGTTGTTTCCAAAACCCAACGAACGAAATGGAGAGCCATCATCCTATAGGCTCATCTGCCTGATAGATACGGCCGGAAAGCTATTGGAAAAGCTGCTGGCAAACAAGATAGAATGGGCTATAAGGGAAGCTGGCGACCTCGCTCCGATGCAATTCGCGTTCAGGAGGCAGCGATCTGCTCTACACGCCATCTCAACAGTCATTGACATAGCGGGCAGAGCTCTGGAGGGAACACGATGGAAAGGTGGTTCCAAACAATATTGCGTGGTACTGACGCTTGACATAAAGAATGCGTTCAACACGGTAAGCTGGGCAAAAATCCTAGGAGCAATTACCGATTTCAATGTGCCAGAGTACCTCAAACACATGGTCGAAAGCTACTTCAAGGACAGGATACTACAGTACCACACTTTGGAAGGAGAAAAGAAATACGCAATTACTGGAGGTGTTCTACAGGGCTCAGTCCTTGGACCATTACTGTGGAACGCTATGTACGACGGCATTCTGAGGATACCCATACCAGCAGATACTGCCGTTGTAGGCTTTGCTGACGACGTTGCTGTAGTGGTGGTGGCCAAACATATCCACGAAGCGGAGGAGAAGTGCGGGACTGCAGTTTCTACCATTAGAGAGTGGCTAGGTAGAGCGGGGCTTCAACTAGCGGGAGCATCCTTAAGGCGATGCGGCTGCCCTCCACATCTGGAGTCGGTCCAGGTTTCGAGGGCTGTATACCCCGAAATGAATGGCTGCTCCTTGTGTGCGAGAACAGCTGCACTGCTGAATGGGTCAGGGGAGCTGTTGGACATATCAAGTCCATCAGCGGCCTTGATATAAAGCTATTGGAGGAAACTGAGTTCCCGAGAGCTCACCTCATTTGAGGGTACTTCCCCAATAGTGCTGAACTCCCCACCCGCCACCATTCTGGAGTACTTGGGTCTCCAGAATGTTGAATGCTTCTCAACGGAGCTGAGGCGGGTGGTATAACACAGCCTTAACGGCAAAACGACGCACCTCGCGATGATGGTCGACGAGAAGTCGTACAGGACCGTGACGGATCTTAAGGGAAACGGGTAATTCGGCTTTGGCAGGATTAAACTTATACCTAAGAACTCCCCCCGTCAGGGCCTCCCCCACTCCTGCCCTGCCCCCTTCCTCATCTCCAACCATTCCCCCTATTAGCGCTCCTCCAGCAGCAGCAACGGTGGCCTCCACCGGCGTGACAGCATTGGCTGCCGCTCCGGTGGCGTCTACCAGCGCCGCAGCCGCAGTGGCGCCGATCACCACCATCCCCCAAAACCGCAATCATCGTGGTGACTGCCCCCAAGCCCACAACGGGCCGTACGAGGCCGGTGGTTGGCAGCGGAGGCAACGACTCTCGGGGGGCAAGGCAGGTGGCCTTGTAAGCAAAGCCTTAAAAGAGGATGCCGAGCGCTATTAAGGTGCTTCAGGCGAACCTGCACCACGCCAGAGGAGCGTCTGCCACCCTGTGCAGGGTCGTCTGCGAAGATTCAATCAACCTGGCTCTCGTAAAAGAGCCTTGGTTGATCGGTGGCCACATCCGTGGTCTATCATGCGGATCATGTAAGTTAATATATGACCGCATGGGTGGTGCCCTTTGCACTGCTATTGTTGTAAATAACAATGTGGTGACACTTCCCTTTACCAAATTTCATCCACAGGGACCTGGTGGCATCGGCTATTGAGGTAGCCACGGCTGAAGGTGTCCGGGAGGTAGTGATCGCCTCTGCCTACTTCCCGGGCGACGTGGATGACGTCCCTCCACAAAGGTTCAGCGGTTGGTGGACTTCTGCCGCCTGCACAACAAGCCGCTCGTGATCGGCTGCGATGCCAATGCGCATCACACGATCTTGGGTAGCAGCGACGTAAATAAACGTGGTGAGTCCCTTTTTAGAGTATCTATTGTGTTGTCAATTAGATGTTGCTAACATAGGGTGTAAGCCAACATTTATTAACGCCATTAGGGAAGAGGTTTTGGACCTTAACCTAGTCAGTAACTCTATTGGGAGTTCGCTGGTAAACTGGCGGGTCAGAGGCAGCGAGACTGCACAAAGTATTAGCTAAAGGGTCGTCTAATGGTATAGAGCTTCTTAAAAAGAGCAGATGGCTCTTTCACTCCAAGATCGAAGGGAAGCACTTAACCTTCTAATACAAGTCTACTTCCCAGGTTCGGTGGCGAACCCAGATCTATCGAGTCATGATGACGTCACCATCTCACCGGACTCACGTGGATCCAGTATATCAGGAACCATCTTCGACCCCGAAAAGGTCAAATGGGCAGTAGATTCCTTCGCTCCCTTCAAAGCCCCAGGGGCGATCAAATCTTTCAGCCCTTCTACCAAACAGCCTGGATCACATTCTCGATCCGCTGGTCGGCCTTCTTAGAGCTAGTCTTACTTGGGGATACATACCCATCTCTTGGAGGAGAGTCAATGTGGTATTCATTCCCAAACAGGGAATCGCCCCCTGACCAGCCTAAATCATATCGGCCGATCAGTCTCACCTCCTTTCTGCTTAAGACAGCGGAAAGGCTCGTAGACCTGCACATACGGTGCTCTCTACAGAAAACTTATCCCCTGTATCCCACGCAGTTTGCGTATATAGCCGGAAAGATCGACTGAGGGCGCTCTCCACAAGCTAGTTGGAAAAATCGAAGGAGCCTTCGTATCCAAGAATATTGCTCTGTGCTCTTTTCTTGATATATAGGGTGCTTTCGACAATACCGGCTACGGGTCTATTTCTGCTGCGCTGGAGCGCAGAAATATCGCCCGTCCCCTAATCCGATGGATTGATGCTATGCTCAAACATCGGACTATCTCCTCTACCTTGGACTCCACGACTGCTTTCATTAGTGTGGTTAAAGGATGTCCCCAGGGAGAAGTCCTATCCCCTTACTCTGGTCTTTAGTAGTTGACGAACTACTGGGTATTCTCGCTGAAAAGGGCGTGAAAGCAATCGGCTACGCTGACGACCTGGCTCTCGTAGTGAACGGGAACTTTGCCAACACCGTGACAGAGCTGATGCAATCTGCTCTGAACACGGTTAGTAGATGGTGCGAAGATGTGGGTCTTAGCATCAATCCACAAAAGGCGATTATCGTTAACTTCACTAAGCGCTATTCCGTTAAAATAGCTCAATTGCACATTGGCGGCTCTCCCGTGGGACTTTCCAACGAGGTTAAATATCTCGGGGCAGACGTTCATTCATAGCGCATCTGGGAAATGTTCGTTCAGTATTTGTTCAACTTGGTGATCAGCTGTGTTAGCTTTTGGTCCTGTTATTTAACGAGTTGTACTAAATTTCTGGTGATTTAAATTTCAAATTTGTAATTAACTACTGTGTAATAACTTTGTGCTAACAAATTGATATATAAGTAACTGGTAAACCAGTGTTTATTGTATTTAAAAGTACATTTTATCTAAAATAACTTGCGCGTCTTAAGCGTCTTGTTTTTGTTGTTGTTTGGAGTTCACACTCCCACGCTCATTCTCGCTTGCATCGCTCTCTGAGTGTGCTGCGCTGTGCTAAGTGTGTACCCTAAATGGCTCTCTCGCTACAGTAGTGTTGTTATTTTTCAGCTTTCTACATACACTTACTCGCGGTCTCACTCTCACGTTTCTTTACGCTGTCTTGTGAGTTACGCTTGTGTTTGTTTGGCTTGCTTTCTTCCTCTCTAACTGTTCTTTTTAAATTTTTGTTTTTGGAACTTATTTTCGTAATTGCTGTAACATTTTTTTTTGGTGTTCCCTACAATTTTTAAGGCATATTAATTTCTATCAAAATGCTGGTGTGCTCTGCAACTCCTTGCAAATGCAAGGCCGATGATAAGCCGGAATTTGTTTGCTGCTGGCTGTGTGATAACTACTATCATATCAAATGCATCGGCTTAACAGTACGCATTAAAGATTATATTAACAACAGAGAATCTGGCCTAAAATGGACATGCAAAGTTTGTCGAGTGAAAGATCTCACTGTAACTAAAATGCTTAGGGAGACGAAATTTAAATTTGAGAAGTTGCGTGCAGCCTTTTCAAATCTCGAATCAGAATTTTCTAATATGGAAACTCAATTCAATTCATATGAATGTGCTGATGAGTCTCCCAAAATTCCACCGGCAACTCCTTCAGGCATAACATCTCCTGTTATTGCCTATTTAACACCTTCTACGTCTCCTAACATACCTCCAGCCTCCCCGGCTGTTATATGCGATCCACAACTTTTGATCGTCACCTCTCCTGTTTCGTCTATTTCCAAAAAAGATTCCCAAAAATTCTTTGCAAAACAACGCTGCCAACGTTTCAAATGTTAAATCGCTTATCGCGGTTAAGCCTAAGAAACAGGTTTTCGTTTCTCGCCTTGCACCTGATACTTCAGTTGAAGATGTGCAATCATTTATTAATTCAAAAATACAAACGCTACAGTCAGGAGCTGACTGTATAAGGCCATGGATTATCAAAGTATACCGTAGGCAATAGGTGCAATGTAACATATGCATTTCTAGCGCGTACCAAATTTCATTACATGTGCTTCTTTTTGATTTTTTTGGCGGTTTTGTCTAATGTCTCACCACTTTCGACGGCTTCGAGAGATGTTCAGTGGCTGAGTGGAGTATGTCCCGGACTCTATGGCCAATGATATAGAGTGTGTTCGAGGTTCGATTGCTGCCGCGATCAACATGTGAAATTCTTTTTGTATTTCATAATTTTTTTAAATAAATTAAAAGCTCAAAAACATTAATAAGGGGCGGTTTTTTAAGTTTTAGTTACGCAATATATGTAATTAGAACTTAGTTTTCTTTCGTCGGTACACAACAGCAAGTGCAAAACTAATTGTACATATTTATGTATATACAATCGTGCAATAATGTATGTTGAAGTGGGACGCCAATACATACATGTGGATATGCAGACATGTATGTATGGGCGTCCCACTCGCACATTCATAACTTTACAAGGGCTTATGATCTCTATTATTTTCTACCATTCTAATTGCACAAGATTGGAATCTTACTGAACATGAAAGGTCATAACAGACAAAATAAAATAATTTAATTTATTTTACTGTAACTATTCTTTTAGTTTATTAGAATAAAATAAATAAACAAAATAAAAATAAGTCCGCGCACCCGCCTCAACTGGGAGTTGAACACACGCACTCTCTCGCAGCCGTTCGCCACTCTAACCACTCGGCCATTGCCTAACTGCTTGGCCTATCGCCAAAGCTGCATTGTGAACCAATTCTGTTACAATATAATGCAAATAAAAAGTTTAATAAAATGCTGTGTGTCTGACGCTAGATTTGTACTTCGGAATGCTTGCGTAAATTACACGTAGGTCTGCTTAAGTATATAAGTTAATAAATTTGTGTTTTTGTGGATGTCGTGGCTATGGCCAACGAATTATATTTTGATAATATTTGAGCTTGTATGTTTATTTAATAATAATATAATCAATGTCTGCGTGGCGACGACCGACGCGTTCGATGATCCAATTCGCTCTCCCATCTTTCTTAAGCTCGCCTTTGATCCCAAGGCAAAAGCTCGACTCTTATTGTGAAAGCTTCCAGGGCTTGCATTGGCCTCTCTTTGCTGCTGGTTGAATGTGTTAACTCCTCCCCTTCTAAGACGAAGGCTGTCCACAGACTTCTTGAGAAGGTTTATGTGTGGTGACGATAACATTGCC
The DNA here is from genome assembly GCA_018903425.1 of Zaprionus nigranus. Lineage (NCBI taxonomy): Eukaryota > Metazoa > Arthropoda > Insecta > Diptera > Drosophilidae > Zaprionus > Zaprionus nigranus. Next base: position 15,612 of record JAEIGD010000265.1, read on the forward strand.
GGCTACCTCTTATAATGGCTAAAGCGGTGACCGCAGTCAGAGTGTTGCGTACGTAAAATTGAGCAGGAGATGGCATCAAGTTGCAAATAGATTTGTGTGGCAATCGTCAATCAGCAGGATCTGGCTTCTGCAATTGGTTATGGCCATCAAAAGTAACAGCGTGTCGACGCATTATTGATTTTTTAGAAATTACAAACATTACAGACTAGTATAATTGGATATAATATAAATATATTAATGAACTATGCACAGCGCTAATTGGTTAAGTTTGTTGTTTTTTTTTCTTTTTCTTTTTGTTATTGAAAAATATTGGTAAAGGCTATTAATGACAATAGGTTTTCCCAATTTCTGGATTCGAATTATTTTCTATCTTCTGGGGAAGTAGACTTGACAAAGATTTAATTAATTAAATGATTGCCAAATCCTTATTTATTTAAACAACAGATACCTAGCGTAGATTATCTTTATGGACTATCCTTCCATTTATAAGGACATTAGTTCCAATATCTGCATCAATCTTTTCCTCCTTGTACCGTGGGGTGATTTTATTTCCTAAGCGTTTATTTTGTTTTACCAAGACCGTTTGCCCTACCTGAAAAGTTCTGTCAGACCTTGATTCGTTCACCCTTTTTTAACTGTATCTCCTGCGCTTTGTCAATTCTATTTGTTATTTCTTCTGCAAGTTCGGGAGGCATTGCATGAATAATGTCGATCGGTCTTTTGTTAGTGACTGAATGAACTGTTTTATTATATTCAATGGCTGCCTGGAGTATGAGGTTGACCGTATCATCTAAGCCTCTTTCTAGTTTTAAACATCGTGCTATCTCTACCAATGTGCTGTGAAACCTTTCCACCTGTCCATTGGAAGTACTATGGAGTGGCGGTGCATTCTCCACTGTTACACTGAATCGGTTTAATAAGAGTGACCTGATTGATTGAGAGTTCATAGATGGTTCGTTGTCACAATATATTGTTTTAACACATGGATAGAAATTCATTAGCTGCATTATTGCAGGTTCTATATCAGCTATTGTTCGAGAGTCTATCGGTTGCACTATCGCGAATTTGGAAAACTTGTCGATGCTGGTCAGGAAATACTTTCTGTCTGTGGAGAAAATATCTATATGTAATGTCTCGCCAATTAGTGAGGGAATAGGTGTTTTCCCAAGGACTTGTTTTCGAGGATGACGGTCGTATTTGGCTTTTTCTACAGACTAAGCAGTTGCTTACAATACTGGCTACTAACTGTGACATTTTGGGAAAAAATAGTTTTGTAAAATCTGTTTTACATTCTCCTGTGCTGCCCTATGTGCTCTGTTATGCTCGATGGTTACTATTTCCCTTTGTTCGTCTTTGTTATAAATGTCGTTGACAATTTTTTTAGTATGTCGGAATGTCGTTCCAGGAAACTCTTCCACAAGTTTGTTTTGTATAAATGCCAATACGGGCAGTTCGCAGTATATTGCATTCGTTACATCCTGTTTAACCACGTCACGGATTCTGCCAACCAAAGTTTCCCTGTTTGCGAATTGTATCAAATGTCTCGATTTATTCTTAAATATAACAAACGTACGAGTACAATCTGTTGTGCCTTCTTCTAAGACTATCTGATTTCCGAAACAATTGACTGGCTTGTCGACTGTTTCAATGGTATATGAAAGTGAAATTTCGCTATGAATTGTCGCTATATCTGACCGAGCGTCGCTTTCAACAGCATGAATGGCTTGTCTGGATAGTGCATCAGCAACGAAGTTTTCCTTCCCTGGCTTATAGAAAATGTTAGCGTTATGTTCATCTATAAATGCCTTCCACCTTTTAATTTTTGCGTTTGGGTTTTTGTCTGAAACGGCAAACATTAGCGGCTGGTGATCAGTATAAATGTTCAGATTTTGAACGCCATACAGATAGTTCCTTAAACTCTTTAAGGCCCATACAATAGCTAGGAGTTCGCGTTCGTTTGTTGCGAAACTAAGCTCTCTATCCTTTAAAGTCCTAGATATCATTGTAATAGGCTTGCCGCCTTGAGATAAAACCGCTCCGAGGCCCAGTGCCGAGGCGTCCGTTGTCAAGTCGAAGGGCTTTTTATAGTCTGGATAAAGCAGCATTACGTTTTCGGATGTAAGGACATTCTTAAGTTTTTCAAAGGCAGAACGTTGCTTAGTGTCGAGGGTAACTTGAATCTTTTTAGAGCGACTGGCTGAAACTTTGCCATTTTCACCTTTTAGAATGTCACTCAATGGTCTGGCTATAGATGCAAAGTCCTTTATAAAACAGCGATAATAACTCGCTAGTCCCAAAAAAGGATCTCACGTTGAACAAATTTGTGGGTTCTTCATAGTTTTTAATAGCCTCTACCTTATTAGGATTGGTTGCAATACCCCCGCTGGATACTATGAATCCTAAATATTCGACGCTTTCTTTAAAAAATTGAGATTTTTCCCTAGACACTCTCATGTTAGCTTCGAACAATCTATCCAGTACCCACCGAATATGATCCACATGATCCTCTAGTCGTTCTGAAAAAATAATTACGTCATCCACGTAAACGTAGCATGATTTTCCTATTTCATCCCTAAGTATATCGTCTATGGCACGTTGGAATATACTTGGTGCATTTTTTAGGCCGAAGGGAAGTCTGCAAAACTCGTACTTGCCGTTTGCAATTGAAAAGGCTGTTTTCTCTCTATCCTTTTCGGCGAGTAGGATTTGATGGAATCCTGATTTAAGGTCTAACGTGCTGAAAAACCTGGCTTTCCCCAAATTTGACAGTATGGATGTTATATTTGGTATCGGATATTTGTCGTCCACGGTCTTTAAGTTAAGCTTTCGAAAATCTATAACCATTCTTTTATGTCTACACCCCTGATCATCTGTGCCTTTTTTATCGACTACCCAAACCGGACTATTATATGGTGACCGTGAGGGTCGGATTATGCCGTCTTTTAACAATGCTTTCGTCTCCTTATTCACAAAATCTGCCACACCCATGGGGTAAGGGTAAAGTCTCGTGTATATTGGTTGATCATCTTGGGTACGAATGGTGGCAACAATATTTGTATTGTAAGGCAGTGCTTTTTCCGGCTCTGCGAAGACACCCACTCTGTCTGCCAGCATAGTGTAAAATTTATCAGCAATTGGCTTAGGTACGATGATGTCCTTAATATCGGAGAAATTAACGCTGTTACACCTTACGAATTGAATTGGTTCAAATGTGTTACCAGTTTTTAATGTTTTATTTTTTAGGTCCAATATTGCATTTGTCTGTGTCAGTGTGTCAAGACCTATTATGGCGTCGAAGCTTGAGAGGTCTGGAAGAATGAAAAATGGAACGTCTTTATCGAATATCTTAACTAGGCATTTAAGTTTTATTGTGTTGTAACCGTGAAGCGATTTTACTTTAAATTCTTTTGTACCGGCATTATATATTTTAGTTCTGCAAGAGGCTGTATGTAGTTTTTCGACGACCCGGTGTCAATCAAGAGTTTTATTGTTCTCCCTGCAATTTTCCTTTCAATGAATGGTAGCAGGGACTTTAGTCTAAAAAATTAACACTATCATGACATGCAAGTTCGTCCTCACATTCCTCCACAGCCACTTCTGATTCCTGTTCGTAATTTTCTGTATCAGCTAAATCTTCTTCGTAAGCTAGATGGTTAATTCTTTGTTGCTTTGGTGCTGTTAGCCTGCCAGTTCCACTATAGGGTCTTTTGTTGCGTCATAGCTAGCTTGCCCCTGCCCTTGCCGTGTGTTTTGTTGCTGAGCCGGCCAAGTGTTTTGATGTAAGGGTACGCTTTCTTGATGCAAGGAAGGTGACTGCCTGGGTTGGTATTGACCCGTTCTAATAGTTCTCATTGATACGTCAGTGTCCATTAACTGATCATGCGCTAAGTGTCGTGTCTGACTTGCCTGATTGCCAGAATTCGACACTGGCTGCCGTTTACTAAAATGAGGGTTTTTGCCCTGTTGATGAACGTTCGTATGCCAATCCCTATCAGTTTGATTTTTCTGAGCCTTCTGGCCTTCTCCTAAGCTTCTAGAATAGTTCAGTGCGAATTGGTAGCGTTCGTGGTTTGATTCGACTTCCTGTGCTAGAGCCAGAGCTGTTGGTAAGTCTTTAGGTCCTTTGGCAAATAGAATATCGCTCAAAGACTTTTTTGTTCCCGTTATGAATACACGTAACGCGTCTGACCTGTATTTTTTCGTTAAGTGACATCGCTAAAGTGGTATCGCATGTCATTATTGTCTTGTTTGTAAGGAGAGTAAGTTTTTTTCAACTTCGTCGTAAAACTCAGTCATTGTCATGTCGCCCTGTCTTAACGTCGATAACTCCTGCTCTATTAAATATACTGGCCTTTTGTCGGCGTATGTAAAATCGAGACGATTTATCATTGCCTTGAAATTCAGCGGAGTGTTAAACGACGCCAGCACAGTGTTTGCCGAGTTTTTTATTTTGTTTCGCATTATGCCAAGTGCTTGATAGTATGTTGAACTGCCCTCGTAATTCTCGAAAACTTTAAAAGCGACATGGGCCGCTTTTCTCCACGACACATAGGTTTCACTTTTTCCGTCAAAATCTGGCAAAGACTTTACTATGTCTAATGGTTCAGTACATCTCACACCTGGTATAATTTCAGCATCTTTATAAGTTTCCACTTCTGGAGTGTTCACTGTAATTTTTTCTATACGCGCACTTATTTCTTGCATCTGTTTATCAAATATTTCTTTTTGACTAGCAATCGCACCAGCAACGGCACTCTCCACTATTGCTTTCAACTGATCTGCCGATAAGTTCATTTCGCAAGCTTTATTCTTCTTTGACCACCAATTTTCTTCTCTCCCACTTCCCACACTTTGGTTTTGTAAATGCTCTCGCCAGCTATTCAAACTTGACTCTAAGTCGCCTAAAACTTCGTCACTTGCATGCATCTATTTGTCATTAATAACCTTCAATAACCTTCGTTAATGTAAAGGTCGTTATGAAAGTTAGAGATTTTATTAAGTAACCAATATGCGTTGTACTTACAGAAGTTAAGTTAATCCTTTTTTTTTCTTAATTAATATTATTTAGTGTATTGATGTTGATTGTTGATGTTGAAAGAAAATCCGCAGTTGAAGTCGGTTGAACGGAGTTTTGTTGTCTCAGGAAATGTAGGTGCGTAAATAGTATGTTGGGCGCCAGTTAATAAATTTGTGTTTTTGTGGATGTCGTGGCTATGGCCAACGAATTATATTTTGATAATATTTGAGCTTGTATGTTTATTTAATAATAATATAATCAATGTCTGCGTGGCGACGACCGACGCGTTCGATGATCCAATTCGCTCTCCCATCTTTCTTAAGCTCGCCTTTGATCCCAAGGCAAAAGCTCGACTCTTATTGTGAAAGCTTCAGGGCTTGAATTGGCCTCTCTTTGCTGCTGGTTGAATGTGTTAACTTATATGTTCAAAGTGAGATTAATTCGTATCATATCTCACTTATTTATAGTCCGATTTAAATGAAATTTTCACATAACGCCCGCAAGGGTAAGGTATTTGTCACATAAGATATACAACTTTGGTTGTTGAGCTAATATTGTAGTTTTTAAATAGTTATTACTGATTTACAGAGGCGGGAAGGGGCGTGTCCAAATTTAAAAAAAACTTTGAGACACTGCAATATATACGTATGTTGTCACAAAATTTGATGACTCTAGCTCTTATAGTTTCTGAGATCCAGGTGTTCATACAGACAGACAGACGGTCAGACGGACAGATGGACAGACAGACATGGCTCAATCGACTCGGCTACTGATACTGATTCAGAATATATATAGTTTATGGGGTCGGAGATGCCTCCTTCTGCCTGTTACGCACATTTCCGTTCCGACAAACACAATAGACCATGAATTTTTTTAAAATCCATGGCCTAAAAATCTCTTTACCTAGTATTGTTGTAGAAAAATTTAAATTTAACTACATGCGAGATATTGCGTATAGTACGCTTGAGTCCGCTAATTGGTCTATTTCGGGTGGGTGGGGTAGTGACATCATTTAGTATAGGCGATACGTTAGCCCTAGGGCTGTAGTTGGGCTTCGTTGAGCTGGGGGGGCTGTGGCGCCACCCCATAGATTTGGCAGAGTTTCCAGAGCTGTTATCAACGACGCAGACGTCGCTGGAAACGCTCGCAGAGTTGGCGTCTGCTAGCGACTCGTTTGCCTCCTCTGTTTTTACTCATTTGTATCAGCTATATGTAGCCTGATCTACAGTTTAGGCTCAGTTTGATGTTTATTTGTCAGAAATATGCATAGGAATCTTAAAAAGTAGGTATAAAACATATACCGTAAATACTGGACGTTCAAGGGGAGAGTGTTTTAGACAGGTAAAACTACACAGAACAAGTATACGTATATATGTATATAAAGAGACATGAGAATAAGTAGGAAGGCAATATAGGGTTTGAATTTGTAGCAGATTGAGTGTTTTGTATGTGTATGTATTATTTAGTTTGATAATTTAAATTGAGTGGTAAATTTAAATGACTGCTGTGTTGGTAGTGTTTGATTCTGGTTACCCTGTATTGGTCTTCAGTAAAATTCTGGCAGTTTTGTCTTCTGATTTATAAGTTACTGCTAAAATATAAACTAGAGACTTCAGAATTTACGGTAAATTGTAACACATAAGAGACGTTCACAAAACAATGTTTTAAACAAGGTAAAAACTAAGCGGAACAATTATTTACATACGTTTTAACAGATACTTAAGAACAATAAGAGACAGAAACAGATATTTATTCTTTACTATGTATATACTTTTATTTTATTACTTTTGGATTGAATTTTCTTTTGTGTTTTCTTATTTTTTGATTTTTTTTTTGTTTTAAAAAAAGAATTTTATTTTTAAATATAAATGACAACAATTTTTTTTCCTTTTATTTTTTTATTTTGATTAGATTTGGATTTATTCTACTGTTGTATTTTCTGTTAATACTTGCTGGTAAAGGTGTGGGAAGTGTTGGTATTTCAGGTTGTGTGTAGTGCTTGCTGCTGCTTTGCTGTTGCTCTGCTGAACTGGTTGCACTGCTTGGACCGCTGTTGACCTGGGGCACACTGCTTGCTGATGCCTACGTGAGTTTCTTGATGTGGGCTGTTTATACGCAGGGCATTGGATGGCTCCGCTAATGGTGTTGGGATGGCAAGTTGTGGGCTGAATATATAAATGATTTGGCACTAGGTTTTTCAACTAGGTAATTATTGGCACTATGGACAGCAATGGCTTTTGTGCAACTTCGCGTGAGGTGATGGCAGGCACTGTTCTCTGCTTATATGTGGTGCACTGCTTGACGCTGTGAGTTGCTCTGGCTGTGAGCACTGATTGAGTCCTCACTGTGCGTCAGTATGAACACTAATAGATGATTTGCACTTTTTATTCACTTTTTCACTTTTGTTTTCACTTATGTGTGAAGTGTGTTTTTAGGAAGGCAAGTTGCAGATTCCAGGGCCTTAAGAGAGGATATTATGATTTTTTTAGTCAGCTTGATCAGTTGAGCTGCAGGGTCTTGCAGTCCGCTGATAGGCAGCCTAAAAACTCCTCTCACCAAGGGGGAACGCACTGCTAATTCCCATACACTTTGCATACACACTGACACTGATACGCGACGAAATTGCACTGCCAACGGCACTGGCAACGATGCAACTAACTTCCGAACCGAACGACGACCCGAGCAAGGGTATAAAAATACGTCACACGTCACTCGCTGAGCTTGATCATGGCAGCCAGACACACCAAACTTTGAATTTTATCGAAATTAAAACTCTTTGTATTGGCAATTCCAGTTGTATGTGTCATGGTCGTGATCACACTCTCAACAAATAGACGCTGCTTTTGTCCAAGGGCCACTGTTGGCTCTACTGGCAGGTCCACCTAGCACCATGACTGGCTACTTAAAACATAAAACGTAAATCAAGTAGATTTCCTTCTGTACTATCATATGAAAATAAGGAAGCAATGATCAGGCTGCCGCTGATTTGTTTGCAGACTTTTTTCAACTTACATATAACTCGCTAGCTCTTCAAGTGAACAGACGTGTTTTTCTTTTGCTCTCCGAACTTCATTAGATATCTTTTGATTAATCGGTGTTCCACGTAACAAAAGTGTACTAATACTTCCTATAGTGTTTTCTCCTATTATTTTGCTATATAAATCTGTTCACTCGCGAGTGCTTTCTATTAAATTAGTCAAACATTTTTGTTTGGTAATGTGGTAATTGGTTTGCTAATGGATTCTTTGTTTACATCAACTCTTCTTAGTTTTGTTGTTGTATTGCTTGGTAGCTAAGTCTATTTTTAGATTCTGTCGCGAGCGCGCTTACTCTTTTCAGTTTGCTCTCTCTCTCCTACTTTCGTTTGCGCTGTGCATTTGTTGTTGCAGTTACTGTAACGACAGCTAGTGTTCTCGCCTACTTAGCATTTGCTCTCTTTTCTTACGTAGTTTGTTCTTAGTTTTTTTGAACGTTTTATTTGGCTACTCTTTTACAGTGGTGTCTGAATATAATGGAAGGTAAACTTGTCTGTGCTATTAAAACCTGTCGAAGCGAGATTACGTGCGCTCAACCTAGCATTTCATGTTGGCTGTGTGATAATGTTGTACATGCCAAATGTGCCAATGTCAATGGTACAACTGCTGATGCTTTAGCTAAGCGCATTGGGCTGCACTACTGCTGTGTGGAGTGTCGTGAGGTGCAGAATGAAATGAGATCTTTTATGCGGCAGACACGGAAAGGCTTTAGGGAGCTGTTTAGTGGTTTTCGAACGCTATCTCAACAGTTCTCTAAGCTGGACTCGGAATTTAACGGCCTTCAGCTGTTGAGTGAGTCACCGAAGCGCAAAAAAAAATCTACGCGCAAAGAAGAAACCCTGTCTGTTGCTATTTTGCCTTCGACCGCCTCCGCTCAGCATGGTACTCCGTTGACACAGCCGTTGAAACCGATCACCATATCTGTGGTAACGAGATCGGCGGCTCAGAAGAATTCGGTTCCCGAATCGGTCAACAACGAGTATCTGCAGCCAATGAGGCCAAACGTGCCCTCTACGTCATCTCCTGTCATAGTCTCGATGCCTGTGTCTGCTTTACCCAGGGCTATAACCACTGATTCTTTATCAGTGGTGCCCAAGCCTATTGTAGGGATTTCCCCGAGGAAGCAAATCTTTGTTTCCAGGCTTGCCCCTGATCTCACATCTGATGATGTCATGGCTTATATTCAAGCTAAAATACAAGCCACTGAGATAAAGGTGGAAAAATTTAAATTCTCTCCCTTGAACGGGACATATCATCCTTTAAACTTTGTATACCCAATGAATGCTTTAACCTCATATGCACGGCAGATTTTGGCCAGCTCATATTATGGTTAAAGAATTCGAGGCAAAGTAGAAAAAGAATCGGCAGCCGATTAGACTTACTTTGCCGAACCAGACCACTGCGCCTAATAAAATGACGACGACAAAAAACTAAGTTCGTGTCCTATAAATAAACTTTACTCTTTAATTCTTTCCTATCAAAATGTTAGAAGTCTCTGTAGTAAAATATCTAGGGTTTATCTTAATAGTCTTGCCTTTTCTTCCCAAATTATTGCTTTTACCGAAACCTAGTTAAAACCAGAGATTCTAAGCTCTGAAGTCTTTCCAGATAGGTATACAACATACAAGCTTGATCGACCTGACCGACGAGGTGGTGGAGTACTGATTGCAGTAGACTCCAACATTGAGTGGGACCTTTTACAACCGGAGTTTCAATTTGACATTGAAATAATTTGTGTAAAACTACACTTTCCCGGTTTTTTCATGTATATAACCTGCTCCTATATTCCGCCGTCATCGGAATTATCAGTCTACTTGCAACACTTGTCTGCAATTAAGACTATTTTTAACCTGTTATCAGACAGAGATCACTTCATAGTCCTGGGCGACTTTAATATCCCAGAATGGGATTGGACATCTAGTGCTGAAAGAAACTTCCTTTTGCCTTCCCGACATGACCTATTTGACGGTTTGTTTGACATGTCATTGTCGCAGGTCAATCATGTCAAAAACTCTTTGAATAGATAGTTTGATTTATGTTTCACCTCTGATCCTTCCAAGGTGATTGTAGACAGGGTACACCCCCTTTCCCTTCCGGAAGATCCTTATCATCCCACTTTCGAAGTGAATTTCGACTTGAGTATTAGTATTGTGGATAAAAAATGAAAGGCCGTGTAATCGCGTGCGCTGCTTGAAGAAAGCAGACTTTGAAAATTTAAATTCTTTAATTTCACATTGTGATTGGTCTGATTTTTATACATCAACTGATATGTAAGTTGCAACTAATATATTTTATAACACCCTAAACTCTGCTTTTGATATCTGTGTTCCGTTATCCTATCCGATATGCTCAAGCAAACCCCCTTAGTTTACAAAAGAGCTGTCTCGCTTAAAAATCTTAAAGAGTAGCTTATTTAAGAAATATAAACAAAAAAATACAAACGCTACAGTCAGGAGCTGACTGTATAAGGCCATGGATTATCAAAGTATACCGTAGGCAATAGGTGCAATGTAACACATGCATTTCTAGCGCGTACCAAATTTCATTACATGTGCTTCTTTTTGATTTTTTTTTGGCGGTTTTGTCTAATGTCTCACCATTTTCGACGGCTGCGAGAGAAGTTCAGTGGCTGAGTGGAGTATGTCCCGGACTCTAAGCCCAATGATATTGATTGTGTTCGAGGTTCGATTGCTGCCGCGATCAACATGTGAAATTATTTTTATACCCTTCGACCATTGAAAATGGTCAAAAAAGGGTATACTAACTTTGTGCAAATGTATGTAACAGGAAGAAGGAGGCGTCGGAGACCCCATAAAGTATATATATTCTTGCTCAGGATCACAAGCCGAGTCGATTGAGCCATGTCTGTCTGTCTGTCCGTCTGTGTGAACGCACAGATCTCAGCTATTATAAAAGCTAGAGTTACCAAATTTGGCAGGAAGACTCCTGTGTGGATCAAGCAGATCAAGTTTATTTCAAATGTTAGGTGCCACGCCCACCGCCCCCACAAATCAATAATTTAATTTTTGAACTCAATTTGTAAGCGCTGTTTAAAATATAGAACTTTCTGACTTAACATATACTAAGCTTAATGAAATATCTACGTAGTCTCCAAATTTCAGTCCGATCGGACAATAAACACAAAAGTTATTTAAGAAAGTATGAGCATAAAACCAAGTGCTTCTGTCAGCTAACAAGGGAGGCGGGCGAGCGCGTAGCACGAGCGCCATCTGTCGGGATTAATTTCAAAGCATGTGCATATGCATATGTGTATGAATTTAAGAAATTAAACTACACGGGAACATACTAGGTCGAAGGGTATCCCACTGTCGCGTGTTGCGCGACTGTTGCTTTTCTTACTGGTTGTATTTCATAATTTTTTTTTAAATAAATTCAAAGTTCAAAAACATTAATAAGAGGCGGCGTCGGTTTTTAAGTTTTAGTTACGCAATATATGTAATTAGAACTTAGTTTTCTTTCGTCGGTACACAACAGCAAGTGCAAAACTAATTGTACAAATTTATGTATATACAATCGTGCAATAATGTATGTTGAAGTGGGACGCCAATACATACATGTGGATATGCAGACATGTATGTATGGGCGTCCCACTCGCACATTCATAACTTTACAAGGGCTTATGATCTCTGTTATTTTCTACCATTCTAATTGCACAAGATTGGAATCTTACTGAACATGCAAGGTCATAACAGACAAAATAAAATAATTTAATTTGTTTGACTGTAACTATTCTTTTAGTTTATTAGAATAAAATAAATAAACAAAATAAAAATAAGTCCGCGCAACCGCCTCAACCGGGAGTTGAACAGACGCACTCTCTCGCAGCCGTTCGCCACTCTAACCACTCGGCCATTGCCTAACTGCTTGGCCTATCGCCAAAGCTGCATTGTGAACCAATTCTGTTACAATGCAATGCAAATAAAAAGTTTAATAAAATGCTGTGTGTCTGACGCTAGATTTGAACTTCGGTATGCTTGCGAAAATTACACGTTGGTCTGCTTAAGTATATATGTTCAAAGTGAGTTTAATTCGTATCATATCTCACTTATTTATAGTCCGATTTAAATGAAATTTTCACATAACGCCCGTGGCAAGGTATTTGTCATATAAGATATACAACTTTGGTTGTTGAGCTAATATTGTAAATTTTAAATAGTTATTACTGATTTACAGAGGCGGGAAGGGGCGTGTCCAAATTTAAAAAAAAACTTTGAGACACTACAATATATACGTATGTTGTCACAAAATTTGATGACTCTAGCTCTTATAGTTTCTGAGATCAAGGTGTTCATACAGACGGACAGACGGACAGACGGTCAGACGGACAGACGGACAGACAGACATGGCTCAATCGACTCGGCTACTGATACTGATTCAGAATATATATAGTTTATGGGGTCGGAGATGCCTTCTTCTGCCTGTTACGCACATTTCCGTTCCGACAAACACAATAGACCATGAATTTTTTTTAAAATCCATTGCCTAAAAATGTTGAGTTTGTGGTCGCTCGCATCATTAATTATTGCATAGATACACAGTGACTGAAAATAGCTTAGCGCTACCACCACCTTTACAGAATATTTCTTCTCCTCCAAGTCAAGATCACCCTTCCACTACACATTCTATGCATGCGTCAGCGTTGGAAAAGGTAATTCTTGCAGCGTCGATCGTAAGCGTCCGAACAAAAAGTGGTAATTACATTTTCGCCCGAGCACTTCTTGACTCTGGGTCACAAACTAACTTCGTAACTGAAGATTTAGCTCAACGCTTACAGATCCGCAAAGAAGAGTCATGTATAAACTTCATTGGTATTGGCGCAGCCAATTCTCAAGTCAATAATAAAATACATACGGTGGTGAAGTCGCGAATAACTGGTAGTGAGTTCTTGTTTGATTTTTGGGTACTAAAATGAATTTCTGGGTATCACCCAGACCAATCAGTCATCGTTAGCGACTGGAAAATCCCAAAGAACCTACCAGTAGGTGACCGATACTTTTACAAACCTCAACGGATTGATATGTTAATTGGTGCAGAGTCCTTTTTCGAGTTGTTGTCCGTCAGTCAAATAAAGCAAGATCCAGAGTATCCGATTCTGCAAAAAACCCTTCTCGGCTGGGTTGTAGCTGAAAAATATGCTCCAAAGAGTCCAGCTCCCCAAAGTTTCTCGTTAAAACTAAGTTGCCAAAAAGAATTGCTTGTCTCGATAGATAACACGGTCACTAGAGGAGTTGTCATCTGTTAGTAAAATATGGTCGCCAGAGCAATAGCTCTGTGAAGACCATAACAGGAAGACGTTTAAATCAGACCCAAACGTTTTAGGCAACTCGTTCGAGGTTGGAAAACGGCGTTTCTTGTCGCTTGAAAGAAGACTTACTCGTGACCAAGGCGTGAAGAAAATGTATCTCGAATTTATGGATGAATATCTCGCCTTAGGTCATATGTCACCCTCTGACATGGATTTTTCGTCTACTCCGCAGTACGTAATTCCCTATCAGTGCGTTCTGAGACCTGAGAGTACATCAACAAAACTCCGTGTGGTTTTTGACGCGTTCTGTAAGACGTCCACACACGTGTCTCTTAACGACATTCAGTGAGGCAACTGTTCTGGCAGCGATGGTCCCGAGCCTATGTCCTGGGCCTTCAAATCCGTGGCAAGTGGCAGCAGCAGCAGCCCAACATCAAGAAGGGCACTCTTGTCGTCGTCGCATAAGACAACCTTCCTCCGCAACAGTGTCTCCTCGGCAGGATCGTGGCAACTCACGCAGGGCAGGACGGCATGGTCAGGGTCGTCGATCTCAGGACCAGCGAAGGGCGAATGTATAGACGGGCCATTCAGAATCTAGCTCCATTACCGGTTGCTTGAAGCATTACAGGCCTTCAACGGGGCCGGAGTTAAATTATGTTAGTTTAATAGAAGGATAAAACTTTAAGTTTAGTGTAAATTAGTTTAGGGCGGAGCGGGAGCGCAATAAAGTTGTCTTTTCGTTGTTTTGAATTTGCCCCGTTTCGCCGCCATCGTTAAGCTAGGCTAAGAAATGAAGTACTCGTGAAATACATTTTGAATTGAAAGCACGCGTTTTTCCGTTTTCGGCCAGAATTTACAGCCAGATAAACTAATCTAATTTTTCGATATCAATATTAATTATTTTAATTATATTAATATTATTTAACCAATATTATAACAATTAATTAATGAACCAACCAATTAATAGTTAATTAACTAGTCAATCAATATTATTTAATTATATTAATATTAATCATATTAATATCAATTACTTAACCAATAAATATCAATCAATCAATCAATTGCTTATATCAATTAATTAATTAGAAATGGTCCAAACAATAATCCATATGCTAAAATTCAAAATTTGAATTTTAACTGTCCGCGCCTAACGGACAAAGTCTGGCAACGCCGATCTATTAATCGATTAATCCGATCGGTTTGCAGTACTATCAGTTGGCCAGTCACGCGTTCTCTGTAACGTCCAGTTCAAACTGCAACGAAATAAGAAAATATTAATAAAGCGCCATCTATGATTAAAGTTGGTATGTCTACTTATCCGAAATGATGCCAAAGATCTTGAGGCACGAAGAGAGCGAGGTTAATATGGCAGGTCATCGATAGCGGGGTTCCAAGCGGTACTCTGCCATTCTTTCCCAAGTCATTCGTTCCGAGTCCAGAGCAATAATTAAATACTTACCTGTATCCATTGCTGGTGAGTCCTCCGGATAAGATCTGGAATAGAAGAACAAATTTGTTATATTAAAATTCTGACAAAATCATGGTTGCAAAACTGGACCCAGGAGTCCAAAGGTCACGCCAATTGGACTGCCAGGAGACAAAGGGCAGCCTATTATACTGCATCTGGTCGAGCGGTGTCTATTGGCCGCGACTGCGTGCATTATTTCGGCAGCAGAAAATTTGGCATCGTCACTCCTGCTCGCAGCAGCCATCACGACGGCTAGGGAAATTGGTGACTGGCACAATTAAATCACCAGCACCAACAAAAAAAATTTAATTTTATTGCACAATAACTCCCACCAAAATCATAGCGGCCAACACGTCAGATAATAGAAAAATCGAACAAAAAGGAGAAACATATTTTTTTTTTGCGAAATTTAAGGACAATTTAAGTAAACGGCACCACATATAAAACATTTTTAAATCATTTTTTTTAAAAAAAAATTAATTTAGTTAAAATTTGTCTTATTTAGTTTTTCAACACTAATTTTTCAACACTATTTAAATAATTTATTAAAAGAAATTCTCTAGTAATTGTCCCTCTAATTTATATTTGTTCTGTTGCAAATTGTCAGCTGTTTATTTAGGGCACGATATATACATAGGTCAATGATTTGAGTTGAGTGAATTGAGTTTGCATCGCGAGAAAAAAAATTACACACCAAATCACTCAGAAGACAAATAAGAAAATTTAGAGAGCGAAAGAGGAGACAGAATAAAACATACAACTTTATGTACCTATGAACGTATATGCAAAGCGCATAGGCATACATAATTACATATGGTTTTAATTTCGTTGGTATTTCAAGCAAGGTTGGTTTGTGTATGTGCATATGTAAATTATTAATCATTTTCTTAGCACCTCTTCGAAAGCGCTTTCGTCGCGGGATGTGGAAAATAAAGTGAGTAAACAGTACACATAAACACTTTTTTGGCCAATATGTTTGTATGTATATGCATTTAAATTTTTGTAAACAAATCACAATCATCACAAAACAGAAAAAAAATAACCTTTGAAATATCCACATAACTAAATTATGCTCCGGCACCAATAAAACTATTACTTACCTTTTTTTTATTTATCACACCGAGAGAAAATTAAAAATCTATTTGCGAACACATTACACGCACTTTAAAGTTTTACGCGACACTGAATCACTTAATTGCACTTCTCTCTATCTCCATTCAGTCAATTTGAGTGCAACACATAAGTGTGCCCATGTCACATTTTTAGACCCTCAGCTGTTTTAGCCCGTAGACCGAATAGGAAATTGAGTGACATCAAAACAAACAAATATAAACAAAGAAGCGAGTAGTTTTTTTGAGTTTTTTTATTTAATTTATTGGCAGTTTATTTATATATAATGTTTATTTTATTTTATTTTTATTTATTTATTTTTAAATTATTTATTTATACAATTTCGTTTAATATTTCAGTGTCATGTCAGGTTATAATTTTAAATTGTTTAAATGTTAGGAGTATTATTTAATAATGGAGTAAATTAATTATAATGATTGAACCCGAACTAATGTAATCTCTGTAAGGGGTCGCCATACAAGATGCACCCACAGGAATGGGGCGACCAAAGGCAGGACGGGCTAAACTGGCCACGTAACATCTGTGTGCCAACCTTATACTCCACTTTGCCAATATTATCTATACAAGTGAAAGGTTGCAGATATCTCTCCGACGTCTTAGATCGTCATCGTCAGCACGTTTTATTATCTAAATTATATTGTAGGCCTTGGACTTGGCCATTTTAAGGATCACCACCCCTTAGCCGACGAGCAGGAGCCGGAATTTGAAACGTGCGGTCAAGTTCATGAAGTCCAACAGCCTATAGGGAATGGTAGTCAATTGCCAACCGTTACATCTCCGCGATTGGTGGGCAACTCTATCAGCTGTTTAGTCAGCCGGGCCTTCCGCAACAATTGTTTTGGATTTTGTTTTGCCAATGAAAATTGTGCAAAATCCCAGTTTACCACTTTGTGATCGTGCGAAAAGAAAGGGTGCAGCTTTCGGTACGGCCTTGTACATTTATCCACTTTTTCTGACAGCGTTGTCGTTAGGAATAGTTAAATTTTGCGCAGGGTCGCGGCCAGTTTGAACGGGAATTTTCTCAGGAAACGGAAGTGCACGCCGACATACACGAACATTTTTACGCGCCGAGAAGACAGACAAGGGCGACTGATCGCAACAGAAGGCAGAGGGTTGAGTAGCCGCCTCCTGAGGGACCAGACAGGCCACAGACGACAGAGAAAACTAGCACACGGTGCAGTCGCGAGTCCAGACCGAAGGCTCCCAGTATTTGATCAACTGCCGGACCCTGCTGTAGAGGAAGTTCGAGCGAAGCCGACCAATATACAGGGTCCGCCATCTAACATTTTTTTTGAACTAGTGGTTATTTTGAGTGTGGTAACACTGATGTTACATCTGATTTAACAGAAAGTTAGTTTTATCCTTCCGCTGAACGAAAATGGTTGTGTATACGATTGAGGAACGCGTTAAAATAGTGCAGTTTTACTTTTAAAATTATTATTAAATTTTACCAAAAAATCATCTTTTTCCAACGAAGCTCATTTCCACCTTGGCGGCTACGTCAATAAACAAAATTGTCGTATTTCGGGGACGGAAAACCCGCACGTGATCGAAGAAAAGCCAATGCATCCTCAGAGAGTTACTGTTTGGTGCGGATTTTGGGCCGGCGGCATCATTGGCCCATTTTCTACGAAAATGCGGCAGGAGCCGCCGTTACGGTCAATGGCAAACGCTACCGCGCCATGTTAACGGATTGGTTCTTCCCGGAAATCGAAGAGGAGGTCTTGGACAACATTTGGTTCCAGCAAGACGGCGCTCCGTGCCACACAGCCAACGTTACGATCGATCTTGTGCGCACTGTTTTACAAAAAAAAAAAAGTTACGTGGCGGACCCTGTATGTATCTGCCCCCCGAAGCCAAGCCTGCAATATCAACACAAATGCTCACAGTACCCCAGCCTAGTGCACCCCGGAACTACGCCACCAGCCATCAACACGCGACATACCAGCAGCATACCCCTAGCATCGACCGGCCGGGATACTACACCGGGGTCGAGAGGCAAGATGGCGCTGCCTTTGCTCACACCGCAGACCGCATGCGGCGCTGGGGAGTCACATTTTATGGGACCTCTGGCCATCGAGCTCCTTGAGGAGCGTGCTACGAGTTACATGATCCACACGAGGGACATGCCTCAAGCTATACCGAAACTACTGCTGGGATCCGCCGAGGACTGGTTCAGGACGAGTGGACTACAGGGGGAAACATGGACGGTATTTCAAAGTACGTGACGCCTGCCGTAACTGCGGAATGACGGGACATTTTGCCAGGGATGCCGTGGTCAGAGGATACTTTTCTGTTTGAGCTGCGGGAAGCAAGGAGTGCGCTCGGTGAACTGCTGCCAGATCCAGCCGTCGGGAAACGGACAGCCGCCCTCCCTAAAGCCAGACGCAGCGGGGGAGCCGGGAACAAATGTCCGGAAGAAGCGGGAGTGCTACAGTGACACGGTGGCCGCATAAAAGCCCGTGTCGTCATCGACGGTTATGTAGTGATAGCTACCGTCGACATCAAAGCAACGCGGAGTTTCATCGACTCGCGGTTGGCCAAGAAACTTGGGAACGCCAGCAACCGGTGCAAAGTAAAAACCGTGGTCGCGCTAGCATACGGAAACCGGAAGGAGCTCACGCAAACTCTCTGGGTGGACGTCCAGCTAGGATCATCCTGTACGAAGGTCCAAATGTTGGAGTTGCCCATCGTGCTGGACGATGTGCTGCTTGACTTGGACATCCTGGGGGCTATCAACGCAGTCCTCATATGTGGAGGAGTGTCCTTGCATCTGGGCACACGAGCGGCAAGTCACGTTCCATCCAGGGAGTTAGCGGCGACACTGGACTTTTATTACAGCACAAAGAAGACACTGGACTCTCAGGATAATACAAAGAATACTTCCAGGACAGCGTAAAGGAGCCGTCAGTGGACTCCCAGGAAATCAACCTCCCCTACTGGATTCGCGACGGTTGGGGTGATGCCAACAATAGCAGGAGGAGAGTCAGCGATCCCGACACCCGGTGGGAGAAACCTAGAGGAGGCACCCAGTCACAGAGAGGACCAACTAAACCCACCCGCCATCGCGCCATGGGTCTCCAAGTCCCTGGAGGACGAGCTGGCGCTGTTTGATGGATTGTCTGATTTTTCGACGAGCACCGAGCATGTGATCGTGCTGAAGAACGACCGGCCTATCTAACAGCGCTGGTTACGCCGAAACTCGCCGCCGAAAAGTAGGGAGCATATCGGCGTAAACAGTGCGATAGTCACAAGGGCTTGCGCTTTTTGTTTGGGTTGGGTGGCCATTAGCATCACACCAACCTACGACCCCCCAGAAGGAAGGAAGATCCCTTTGCCGCCACCACAAACATTGCCCTTTCGAGCCGGATTATTATTTTTATTTTTGGACTAAACGTTGCTGGATTTTCATCCCCTCGCTCCGCTCGAACCACGCTCATCGGTATATCGTCATGATCCACTTCCAGAGAAGTACTAAATTTTACTTATTTTATGCGGCAGAGGACTGTGTGTAATTGTTTCTTTGTGAAGAGAAAGATGTTTTCTAATTTTTCATAACCTCGCAATTTACGTCACCGGCATCTCTGTATGTATGTACATATGTTGCTGCATTAGTAAGCACATACTTACTTCTAGACGACTGCCACCTTCGAAAGTTTTCCATACATATATACGAGTATGTACGGAAATACGAATCACAAATTACACACAGTTTATCCATCCGATTCTATTTACAAACCTCTGCCACATATATGTATGTACCTTCTCCTACCATTTTCTAACGACCAAAGGCACATACATACACTCGCCATAATAATTCTAAATTGTATGCTAATATACGAGCCCCAACCACTATTAATTCGAACAGCATGTGTTTTTGGCAGTGTGCAATGTTCAACACACGATATTTTCAATACTATTACAGATAACGAATGCCAGTGAATTTTTGTCTAAAAGAGAATTTTATTCTCTTTGCGATGACAAAAAAATTTTCTTGTATTTCCAACAACAAAAATATGATTTTTTTATTCAAAAGGTAGCTTTAAGAGATAAGAAAAAAATGACCACTATTAATTCGAACGCTTCACATGTTTACTGTTATCTCAAAAGAAGAGTAAAGCAAAAGCATCCAATGTAACGGAATCACTATCTAGTTATAATCTGCAAATAAAAACACAATACAGAAGGTAAAAAAATTTAAAATTACTGCAGAAAAATTAAAGTTTAGCAACGATGCCACGTGTACGCCTATTTGCACAGAAATCAGAGTATTGATTAGAGATTATTATAAATCTGGGAAGATAATTACTGAAATAAGCAAACAATTCAATTTATCTAAATCGTCGTTGCATGGGGTGATCCAATTATTCAAGAAAACTGCGTGCATTACAAATAATATTGCAAATAGAGGCCGAACATCAGCAATAACACCCCATGACAAAAGGCAACTGGCCAAAATTATAAGGGCTAATCGTCGCCAATCATTAAGAAATTTGGCTTCAGAGTGGTCGCAGAAAATTGGCAAACCTGTCAAGCGAAAGTGGACGCGACTCAGTTAAAAAATATTGGATATGGTTACTATAAAGTATGTATTGTTAATATTTATGTATCATACCCAATAACGTATCTGACTCGTAGACCAAGGAAAAAACCTTGCTGACGCTTGTCAAAAAAAAAGCATTTGCAATGGGCTCGGGAAAGGATGTCTTGGACTGAAAGATAATAGGACAGCATCATATTTAGCGATGAGGCTAAATTTGATGTTAATGTCGGTGATACGAGAAAACGCGTCATCCGTAGGATGGATAATGCTGAAAAATATATTATAATTTTGGAAGAAAGTTTACTGCCATCAATACCAAAACTGGCACATTGTGGTGAATTCACTTTTCAGCAACAACCAAAAAATTGGCTGCAATATAAGCAAATGTTTTTAGATTGGCCATCAAATAGTGGTTATAGTGGTCATTTTTTTCTTATCTCTTAAAGCTACCTTTTAAATAAAAAAATCATATTTTTGTTGTTGTTGGAAATACAAGAAAATTTGTCATCGTAAAGAGAATAAAATTCTCTTTTAGACAAAATTCACTGCCATTCGATATCTGTAATAGTATTGAAAATATCGTGTGTTAAACATTGCACACTGCCAAAAACACACGCTGTTCGAATTAATAGTGGTTGGGGCTCGTATGTGTAATATACACGCATATAGTACATACTTACGTTGTCCATTAAAATACATTGCCAAGGTCCAAACTTCAAGCGGCAATTGTACCTCCAAAATTGAACACAAAAAAGATAACACTGTATTCCCTTTTTTATTGCATTTATTTACTTATTAATACTAACATACACTTTGCCGGCAGCAATATTTCGGCTGCACCGGTACTACACACATACATATATTCTTATAATTAAATATTGAACTGATACATATATAGACATTATATTATATTGATTTATTATATAATTCTGTTTTCACTTAAATTGAATGCTTAATTTAATCAAAGAAATATTTTATTATTTCTTTGTTTACCTTTGCCAGCCTTGTGATCGCAGTTTGCCTTAGTGATCGCAGTTCGATCACAATCGACCGACAACCACTTTTTCCCATTCACTCAGTGTTATCGTTCCAGGGCTGCACTAGCTCAAATTTTAAAAATACGAGTATTACTTGGTGGACAACCGTGACTTTTAAAGTCACTTATATTTTATTTATGGTCTTATTGTGCACTGTGTTGTGGTATTACAAAGCGCTGCAACATTGCAAAAAATGATCGAATATATTTTTCTCCGTCTGAGAAAATATATCCTATATAATTTGTTGAATTCTGCGAATCGGCTGTGTTCATTTCGAGTGTCGATAGACGTATATCGATGAACACAGCTGCCCTGGTATGAGCAACATCTGCTAGCGGAGCAAGCAGTGCGAGCCTAAGCGGGACCTTGGGCCTGTTAACAGCCAGATCGGTCGCTGACCCAAGGTTCCCGTTTTTGTCAAGCGCCGTTCGAACCGTCGGCAGATGCCCGAATGCCCAGGCATATGACTGCCAACATCTCTCTCAAGGGCGGCCGACTCCTCAGTAACATTCGAGCGAGCGGTCGGCGCAGATAATATCTGCAAAACATTTAAGTGCGTGATAGTTTTTTTTGGTATAATTGTTAATTTATTAATACGATGTTTTGTGTGTGTGCAGACGCAGCGACTCCTGGACCTTCCCTCGGCTCGAACGCCTACCTACTCTGGTGAGTCCGGTCCATGTAGGGATCCTCCACGGCCCATATCGTCTCAACCATCCAGCCACGACTCCCGTACCACGGCTGACTGGTGCCACGCCAGCAGCCGTATATTTTTTTCCGGTCCGCCAGAGCAGCAACAGCAAATCCTGCATTTTGGCCAACAGGCCAGATGAACATCAGCGACCACAAACAGTAGCAGCTCGCCCATCTCGGCTGCTGTAGGCCCTCCTTTGCCTGTAGGCATATCCATGACCTGAATAAAAAAACAAATAATGTCCCATTAGCTATAATCCTTTAGATTTAAAATGTTATTAGTTTTAAGATTTTGCGTTAGTTAGTCGTTTTTGCATGTTAGGTCCACGTGGGTAGAAAAGATGATAGGAGTAGGATATAGTAAATAAATGTGAAAGAATATAGAAAAGAAATGATTTCTAGTAACCTTTTTTTTTAGGGGAGATGGGTCGGCCTTAGTTGGCCAGGAACGGGCTCGCCGACTTGGGTGATGCTCCGAAACTCCTGGGCAGGAGCATCACATGGTTGGGTGGGTGCGCGGTGACTTGGCTGTCACCAATGGCTGTTGTTGTTGTTCAATTGTCCCTCGTAGAGTAGTTTGTGCCTGTAAATTAATTGAAATGTCTTAAAATATGTATTTTATGTGCATTTTGGTTTGTTTACCTTTTGTCAGTGATGCGTCTTTTGTGTAAATACCGATGAGTATCGATATTTTGGTGCGGATTGCATGGCTGGAGGAAGAACCCCTCCCCAAGTGCTGCTGAGCTAGCTGGCGCGGCCCTACTGACGAAAAGCAGTCCGTAACAAATTATTTATTTATTTTTTTCACAGTATAATTTATTATTTAAAAATAAATTATATTGCATCTTTTTCTCCGAATTTCATGCTGAGTATAATAATTGTTTCGATAATTATTACTATTCAATAAAATATATCGATATTTATAAAATAAAATTTATATTATTCTTTTTGCAACGTTTTTTCACTAAGCATCGAACATATAGAGTACTCAAACAGCGGAATTTACTCATATGATGCTATGCTGAGCAGTGTTGCCAATTTAGCTATTTTCTCGTCAGTTCTGGCGTTTTTCAATTGCGAAATGCTGGAAAAAATGCAATCTAGCGGCTAGCGGGAATTGTGGTTATTTTATAAATCGAAATGGCTTTTTTTTGTTCGATTTTTTTAAACATCTGGTAGCATCAATAAATTTATTGTTAAACCGTGACTGTAATCGATATCTGCCGCAAACGATCTATAGTAGGCTTTAAATATGTATAAATCCCACCACTAACAACGTATTTCACAATTTTGTTCGATCGTGTGCAAATGTGTCATTAAAAAAAAAATGCCTAAAGTTCAATATAAACAAAAATCCACGGGATATATGGCTACGAGATCCAGGATTGAAGGATTGCTTGTGTGTAGGTAATATTAATGAACAAAAAAGTTTTTGCAAATATTGTAAAACGAGCTTGAATGCGAAACTTTCTGATTTATATGCTCATACAAAAACATCAAAACATATAACTATGTCAAACGCATTTACCCAAAACTTTATTCCTGTTTCCTTGGAAACAAGCCAACAAAAGGCGGCGTTATGTTTGTATATTGCTACACACTAAAACTATTGACATTGCCATTGTCCAATACAGAGGTTGAGCGTGTATTCAGCCAAATGAATATAGTTAAAACAAAACTCAGGAACAGAATTCATATTGGTACCTTAAACTCATTATTGCACATAAGATAATTTGTATGCTGTAAACTTTATTTATAAATTGATAATTATATAATATAATTTTGTAATTTTTACAGATATGGTTTGCGCAGAGAAAATAAATGCTGCCACAATTATATTATTGGAACTAACCAAAGCAGATATAGATGACCACTATATTTTTGGAGTAATTTTAATAAAGATTAAAAAAAAACTTTAATAAAAGTGTTTAGCTATTTTTTTAGCTATATTAAATTGTTTTTAGCGGTTTCTAGCTTTTTTCTGAACCGTGATTTAGCTATTTCAGGTCTTGGAAAGTTGGCAACACTGATGCTGAGACTGGTACCCCAGAACACGAAGTGTTTCATGAGTGAGCGCTCGGCTCTGTTCGCACATCGGCAAAGAGAGAAGCGCACATCGGCATCAAGTCAGTCGCACAACGACAGCGGAACGATGAGCACGGGCATATTTCTTTGCTCTAGCCATCGTTTCGATGTATGTGTGCTATGTATGCACAAGCTCGTATATGAATATATGCGTTGCTTGTGAAGTTTGGCAATAGGCAAATGCTTCGGCCACAGCGCTGGCAGCCTGAAGTCAATTTTGTGTTTCGGCGCCGAGAGCCTAGAGACAGACACAGTGGCCAAAAATGGTTGTCTTGCAGCGAAAATTTTAAAACTTTTGAAAACATGTGGCTTTTTCCATGAGGATAATTTTATTTAGTAATTATATATTTATGTATTCCGAATTTTTTATTTTAATTCATAAATTTTGTTAATATTGGTAAACTCATACACAAAAAATGGGGTGTTATATAGATTTTTGACGCTCAGCAAGAGCTTATGTGTAAAGTATTATTCAATCTTTGCTTTGATTCATATTGAAGGGGTATTTATCCATCAGCTATTAAATAGGCTCTACCCAGAGTCCGGTAAAAAATTAAATTAATAAGTTTTCTCGATGGATAAAAGGAAGTTTTCAATGTAAATTATAATATCTGAAAGCAGATTAGGCTTACAGCCCCTATATATCCCATTATACCTTATTTGAAATAATAGCAAGCGTATGTTGCTTTGAGGTATGTCTAATAGGAAAATGAAAGAAAGATATATATAAGGCCATCATTCATCCATCAGATAATTCCTAAATGTAAGCATTAGCTGTAGTAAGCCTAGAAGCAGTGGTAATGGTGTGAGTCAATGTTTTTGAAATTCATTCTTTGGCAATTGCTAATGATTGACCAGCATTAAGCTTGCATAACATCCATGCTCAATGGTAGTACAAAGTAAAGTAAATTTATACAAGAGATACTGTACTTTTTATAACCTATACTTAGGAAATCAATATATTTTTAATTAAATATAGAGCCAGAATAAACGGTTATATAAGACAGGACATAAACCGCCATATCAGTTATGAATATAATTTCAAATAAATCCTCTGGGTACCGTGTTATAACTCTGTGTTAATCGCAGGAGCTCTGGAAATATACCTTAATTGAAAGGTCTGAAATTCCTTAGCCTCCAATATTATTGTTAAACGTGTTGACACAAAGCAATGAAATGTGGAATAGCATGTTTCAGTAATACTAAACCGCTACCTATTTTCATGATTTTTGTCTGCACTGAATACAATAATATGAACCAAAACTTGTTTATGATCATTGAAACAATTTATCTCATCACCAGTAACGTACCTAAATTAACCTCAAGGAAAATATATAACGTATGATAACAAATTAGCCAAAAAAAAACCAACCAAAACCATACACTGAAAATCTAAATAAATAATTACTGTGTGTAGAAATTTAAATTATTCTTTGACTTTTACCACGCGCTTAAATCAACATGCCACTGGCACATAGTCCCAATGATAATAGGGCAGTGACTGACCCAACACAGCCGACAGGCACATGTATCTTGTGTGTAAAATACCTACTTGAAGGTGATAATATGGTGACCTCCGAATGTGGGCATATATTTCATCGCAATTGTATAGAGCGTCATTTAATAGAATCTTCAGAGTGTCCTATTTGCCGTTCTACCAGTGGCGTTCAAAAACTCATAGATAGTATACCTAATGATCAAGAAACATTAGCGGTATCTGACGTTAGAATTCATAACACTAGATATCGAGAGCAGCGTAGACCTGTGTCTAATCCGGCGCAAGCCACTATGAACGAAACCCTAGGTTCAAGCGTGAACAATTTTTCCAATGTACAAGCACAACTCAACGCGTCCACTTATTGTACAACACGTGGCCGTCGAGGGCGCGGGGGAGCTGTTCGAAAACAAACACGTATTTCAAATCCACCGGTTATGCCTGTTGTAGAAATTAAGCGCATGGAGAATATTATTGACTCCAAATTAAGCGATATGCAACCTCAATCTATCGTAGAATCAGTTAGAACACAGTAGAACGGCCCCGTTTCGCTCGTCAATGAGAGCACCTATATCGCGTAGCGAAGCTCAATCGCATTCTTTTCTCAGCCCAGAAAAAGTGACCTAAATAATTCAATGTTGGGGTGTCAAATATGACGGGGAAGAAAATGGTCCATCAGTACAAGAGATCCTTTATCGAATCGATGCTCTCACTAAAGATAGTCTTTCTGGAGACTTTACAAAAATCTTCATGTTCTTCTCACAGGAAAGGACAGAGAGTGGTATTGGCGTTATCGAAAAGAGAATTCGGAAGTTGAATGGGAGAATTTCTGTATGTCAATAAAAACTCAATACCACGATTTCAAAGACGATGATACTCTCATGGAGGAAATTCGCGCAAGAAAACAAAGAGAGGGAGATTCCTTTGAATCATTTTATGAAGGAATCATGAAAATATTTTCCTGTCTTTCAATTCCTTTGGATGAACATCGTCTTACACAACAGTTGATTAGAAACCTGCTGCCTGATCTTAGGCAAGCACTCTTTTACGTACAGGTTTCATCAATTGCTCACCTTAGGCAGTTAGTCTACAAAAGAGATAATCTTTTGGGAGATACAGACTTCAAAAGACTTTCTAAATCGATAACTGCCCCCAAATTTGTCAAACGTTCGGTAGCCATGGTAGAGGCGGAAGAATCCTCTCATACAGAGTTAGAGACGGAAGATTGATCAGTTGATGCAGTTCAATTAGCCAACAAATCCTTAATTTGTTGGAATTGCAATAAACCTGGTCACGCGTGGGATATATGTCTGGCAGAGCGCTGCGTATTCTGTTACGGTTTCGGAGCCAAAGACATATATAAGCCACAGTGCCCAACTTGCCTCAAACGTGTGGAAATCTCGAAGGCGGGCAACTTTGTCGACAGCAGACGAAGGGCCCATTAGGCTGTCCGGCTGTCGTTTCTTATCCAATCACTACAGATTGTTCTCAGCACTCGCCTGTACTTTTAAAACAGGCAGTGGCTTCTAAAATACCTGTCGTACAACCAATGAACCCTTTTCGACCGTTCCACAAGCGGCTAGCTCATTATAAGCGGGTTCGAACAAGAATTTTCTGCGACGTAGCCATAGTTACTCGCAAGACAAAAAGGAATACACTACGTATGCGTCATTACTGGGCGAAAGTCAATCAGTCTAGGCAATTATTAGTGTCTGCAATCGTTAATGACCAATCTGATGGGCGTTTGTACGCTTCAATTTCCTTTTTAAAATTTACAGAAGTTGGACTCCTTGACACTGGAGCCAACATCACTTGTATAGGCGCAGATTTTGCTTGCAAAAATTGGTCAGATTGTTCAAACTTTAAACGAGTAGTGTCCGAACTCAAACTTGCCCATGGCAAGAGTCATTCAGTAACCGGTGTACTTCGGGCTGATGTGGAATATAATCGTTCAACCAAGGAAATTTAATTCTACATTATTCCGTCACTAAAAAAACGCATAATATGGGTCGTTAACTTTTGGAGTATTTTTAACTTAGCCCCAGGTCTTATTTCGGTTATAGATTCTCCTTGCCCTTTATTAAATGCAAATAAAGAGGAGGAAAACAAATATTTTTTAACAGTTTCCCAGCTAGCTCGATTAACTGCGGTCATTAATTTGTTCCCAAATTATGCCGAGCAAGGGCTTGGGAAAACTTCTCTTCTGAATCATGACGTCGATGTCGGAGATTCCAAACCGATTAAACAACGGTTTTATCCAGTTTCCCCAGCGGTGGAGAAACTGGATAGAATGTTGAGCGAGGGAGTCATTGAAACGTGTCAAAGCCCCTGGAGTTCACCAGTACGATAAGTAGTTAAACCAGGAAAGGTGCGCTTGTGCCTGGACGCTCGTCGTATTAACGACTGCACTAAAAAGGACGCGTATCCTTTGCCTAATATTGATGGCATATTTTCCAGGCTACCCAAGGCTAATTTGATCACAAAATTAGACCTTTTGGCAGATACCTCTATCGGAGAAAGCCAAAGCCATTACGGCGTTTACGGTACCAGGAAGGCCTTTGTATCAATTCACAGTCATGCCTTTTGAATTGTGCAATGCGCCTCAGACTTTGTGTAGACTAATTGATCAATTGATACCGCCTGATCTTAAAATATGTGTTTTTGGGTATCTAGACGATGTATGCATTGTGTCAGAAAATTTTGACACGCATATGACCGTCTTAATGCGGTTGGCTGCTGAATTTCGTAGAGCCAATCTTACTTTGAATGTATCCAAGAGTCGATTTTGTGTCACTCAAGTGGGCTATCTTGGATATTTAATTGGTAATGGAGGCATTGCCACTGATCCAAGTAAAGTTGATTGCATCAATTCATGGCCACCTCCAAAGACTCTAAAACAGGCAGGTAGTTTTCTAGGGTTAGTAGGATGGTACAGGAGATTTATAAAGAATTTCGCAGAGTTAGTATTTCCAATAACTGAACTTTTGTCTACAAAACGAAAGTTTGTTTGGACGGATGCAGCTCAGGTCGCTTTTAAAAACCTGAGAGAGGTTGTTACTTCAGCGCCCGTCCTACAAAATCCAGACTTCGGCAAGAAGTTTTTCGTTCACTGTGATGCTAGTGACTGTGGCGTAGGAGCGGTCCTAGTACAACTTTCTGATGACAACGAAGAACGGCCTGTCGCTTTTATGTCAAAGAAACTAAACCCCGTACAACGTAATTATAGTGTTACAGCACGGGAATGCTTGGCCGCAATGTTGACTATTGAAAAATTCGTTTCTCGAGTTGCAAGAATTCGAGATAATCACAGACCATGCGAGTCTTTTATGGCTAATGCGACAGCCTAATCTTAAAGGTAGATTAGCAAGATGGGCCATGCGTTTACAAGGATACAAGTTTACTATAAGCCATCGTAGAGGGAAAGACAATATAGTACCTGATGCGTTATCCAGAATATATCAGGATGATGTAAATGCCTTAGAGGCGCTTGAACCATCCGTTGATTTAGATTCGCCACAATTTGACGAAGTTGATTATCGCAAGTTATGCAAGGAAGCTTCGAGTCCTAATGGCAATTATCCAAATTTAAGTATAGAGGGCTAATATTTATATATTCGTACCTCACATTAACAAGAAACAGATCTTGAAAATCAACGAGGGTGGAAACTTTGGATCCCAAGAGCGTTGACGGAGTCTGTTATTCAAAAAGCTCACGATGTCGTGACTAGTGCTCACGGTGGTATGGCCAAGACACTGGAACTTCTCAGGCGCAATTTCTATTGGCCAGGAATAAAAATTCAAGTAAGAGGCTACATACGTAATTGCGATGTTTGCAAAGCCACAAAAGCACCAAACATTACGTTAAAACCTCCAAAGGGTAAATTGTCTTCTACGGAACGACCGTTTGAACGTCTGTATATAGACATATTGGGTCCGTATCCTAGAAGTAAAAGTGGCAATATAGGCCTTCTTATAGTACTGGATCATATGTCTAAATTCCATTGGTTATGTCTAATTAAGAAATTTACCACTTACCCAATACAAGAATTTTTACAGAATCAAATCTTTGTCACTTATGGAGTTCCGTATCGTATTGTCAGCGACAATGGCGTGCAGTTCAAGTCTAAAGACTTCAACGCTTGGTTAACATCTTTAGGAATTCGTCACTTGTATACGGCACTTTACTCCCCCAATCGAATGCATCAGAGCGAGTGAATCGTTCGTTGCTTGCAGGGATCAGAGCATAGTTAGAAAACAACCATTCAGAATGGGATAAACACATACATGGTATAAGTTGTGCCTTGCGCAATGCGCATCATCAAAGTATAGGATACTCTCCTTACTTTGCTTTGTACGACTTTCATATGGCCATACATGGCAGCAATTATACCCTTCTGAAAAAGTTTAAATTGCTAGGTGAGCCCGAAAATATCCTGCCACGGGAAGACGAACTAAACGTTTTGCGAAAACAAGTGAAAGCCAATATCATTAAATCTTCTGAAATTAACGAACGGCAATACAACCTAAGGTCTAAAGAAGTCTCGTTTAAAATCGGACATGAGATTTTTCGCCGGAACTTTGCTCAGAGCAATTTTTCCAAACAAATCAATCCGAAACTGAATCCACAATGGCTGAAGTCCAGAGCAAAAGCCAAGTTCAGCTCGGCAGTATTACCTGTTAGAAGATTTTAACGGCAGAGAGATAGGAACCTATCATGCGAAGGACCTGAAACAATTGAAATACGATAAGTCCTGTAGGGATGTACCTTGAATACCTGAATACGCACATCAGCGTATTTCATTATATTACTTACTTATAAATTTAACGTGTTACAGAATAGAGATCGCGTTGGCCAGCGGAGCACCACCCTGCCAACCGGTCTTCTTATTTGGCGCCCGGCGCAGTTCTTACTGAGAATCGTTGCGGCAAAACGGACTGACTGGATACAGAAGCGAAGACAAGCGTAATAGGATCGTTTGGAACGGTGCAACATTTCAACCCGCAGAAGGGGGCAAGGGGACACACATAAACATATATTACATGCGCCCATGTACAGCTGCATATGTGTGAAACTGAAAAAACGAATTAGTATACTGGGCACACCAGCACTACATATGTAAATACAAGCAAATACTTTTTCTTGTATATATAAAAATACATACCTACCTATCAGTGTAAAGTACAGGCTACACCTACACCTACTTTTTGTTCACACACACACACATTCTCACACATGCTATAATAAATTCTTAAATTTTGCCTAATCTCAAAATAAAAACCAGTAAGAAAAGCAACAGTCGCGCAGCACGCGACAGTGGGATACCCTTCGACCTATGTTCCCGTGTAGTTTAATTTGTTAAATTCATACACATATGCATATGCACATGCTTTGAAATTAATCCCGACAGATGGCGCTCGCGCTTCGCGCTCGCCCGCCTCCCTTGTTAGCTGACAGAAGCACTTGGTTTTATGCTCATACTTTCTTAAATAACTTCTGTGATTATTGTCCGATCGGAATGTAGTTTGGAGACTACGTAGATATTTCATTCAGCTTAGTATATGTTAAAGTCAGAAAGTTGTATCTTTTATACAGCGCTTACAAATTGAGTTCAAAAATTAAATTATTGATTTGTGGGGGCGGTGGGCGTGGCACCTAACATTTGAAATAAACTTGATCTGCCTATAGTACACAGGAGTCTTCCTGCCAAATTTGGTAACTCTAGCTTTTATAATAGCTGAGATCTGTGCGTTCACACAGACAGACGGACAGACAGACAGACAGACAGACAGACATGGCTCAATCGACTCGGCTTGTGATCCTGAGCAAGAATATATATACTTTATGGGGTCTCCCACGCCTCCTTCTGCCTGTTACATACATTTGCACAAAGTTAGTATACTTTGGGGGTGGATAAATTCAAAGAAACTAAATCAAAAATATTTTTTTAAATAAACAAATTACAAGGAATGTATATAATCTTATGGTGAGATTATTTCTTGCTTAAAGCATTCAAGCCATTTTAAAAATGCAAAAATACTTTAAATATTCCTGCCAAAAATATCTAAGAGAAAGCTAATGATGATTTGTAATAATAATTTAAATAATTAGTTAAATTATGCTTGTGTTAAATCTTTCTAAAGAATTTCTTTTCTTTTTCGTTGGTTTAATTCAATGATTGACTGACTTGAAATTAAAAAAAAAAAAAAAAAAAACAAAAGGTGTGTAAATAAGCTCTTATTCTGAATTTGCTTGATATTATTAGGTTAGGTTTTCGAACTTTACTTATGTGGGTGCAGACCATATATATATTTTGCAATATGCGTGTGTATGAAATCTAATAACATTTAAATAGCATTAAAGCAACATACAACTCCACATCATTTGGGCCCAAAGAATGGAATGGGGGTAAGTTGGAAATTCTTTTGTACATATAAGCATACACCTGCATTTATAAAATATATTCATGTACATATATAAATATATATAAATCATTAGTAAACTTTATGCAAATCGAAATGAATATTAAGCATATGCACTGGTATATATACCTTTAAAGCAGTTCTTTTGATTTTGATTAAATATATTTAATTGACATCTACACTTTAAGATGAGACCTTTACTATTATAATATAAAACAAAAACCATTTGTCTACAAACATAAATAAGTAAACATTTTAGCAAAGAAGAGCAAAACAATGAATTAAACTATATATATGTACATATATCTATACAAAGAAGAAAACATAATATTCTTTATTAAATTTGAATATTTAACGTTAAGTAACAGTAAGACAAAACATGAATTTAAACTTCTGAAATTAAACAAATGAAAGAAAAACCAATGAGTTAGTATAAATATAAATAAATAAAATTAGGCTAATGATTCGACATTCAGGGAATACTTTCCAACACAAATCAAGACATCAACATGAAAACTTAAATATTCTAACTGTTTATTCCTACTCCTTTGTGAGCGTAAACTTAAACATAGAATATGTTTATTCTTTATTCTTTTAAAATTATTTTTTTAATAAAATTTGAAAATTATAATGTCTAAATAAACCAACTGAATTTTTCTTGAGGCGAAATAGTGTAACGACATGACGAGATAAAACAACAACTTGGGATTCCTTTAACAACATCTTTTGGAATCAAGGTAGGGCGGGTATAGAACGAGCTGCGAAAACATCTAGCAGTCTCGATAACATTACTAGTTTCTATGATCGTCAACAATTATTCTATTCATCTCATTCATCTTTTATGCAATATAACAGAAGTTTTTTTTTTTTCATCCTAATTCGGCACAGGGACTAAATAAAATTAAAGTTTTATGTACATAATGCGGTATGCGTCTAGGGCATTTCGTTATCGGTTTTTATGGTCTTCGACCCCCCACCCGACTTCAGCTAGCCGTACCAAGGGTCCCCCTGACTGTAAATACCTGATGTTATTTGCAAAACCATCTTGTACACTTGTATCCAGACATACCATTCTTACCGCATAGAGCATATATCTTGCCTTTAAGTTATATGCATGGTTCATCCGACCCGTGTATGTCGCTTAAGGGTTATATATATAAATATATATATTCTCTCTCGCATTTATATTTCATCTGATGATGAGGTGGTGATGCGGGTGTGTACGATACAAAACTAAGCAATCTTTGTAGATAAGATCTTCTAACAGATTGTTTACGCAACGTTGAAATGTTGCAGGTGCGTTTTTCAGACCGAAGGGCATTCGAGTGTACTCGTAATGTCCGTTTTTGGTAGAAAATGCTGTTTTTTGTATTGAGTTTTCATCCATTTGAATTTGGTGAAAACCTTTTGCTAAATCTATGGTAGTAAAATATTGTGATCTACCCAGTTTATCCAATATTTCATCCATAACTGGAATAGGATATTTATCGTCCACGGTAATTTCATTTAGCTTTCGATAATCAATGACTATCCTAAACTTTGCATTACCGGATGCATCACTCTTCTTTGGTACTATCCAAATAGGTGAGCAATAAGGCGAGTTCGATATTCGAATGATGCCTTGTTCTATCATTTCTTTTATTTGGACTTCGATTTCTTTGTCGTGAGCCTGGGGGTATTTGTAATG
Organism: Zaprionus nigranus; assembly: GCA_018903425.1. Lineage (NCBI taxonomy): Eukaryota > Metazoa > Arthropoda > Insecta > Diptera > Drosophilidae > Zaprionus > Zaprionus nigranus. Next base: position 49,489 of record JAEIGD010000265.1, read on the forward strand.
TTTTTTATAAACCGGATCTTCATGTTTAGTATTTATGACATGTTTAACGGTACTTGTGAAGGTCAAATTTTCACCTTCTCTCCTAAATTCGTGAAGAATTTTAGTCAGCGCACTTATCTCTTCCTTGTTTAAATGGTCAAGTCTGAATTCGTTAGATTCTTTTAACTCATTTTCTATCGCGTAATTTTTTGCCATCGTCATCAGTAGATGATGGCTCTAAACAGCTCATACAATCTATATTATCTTCTGAGTTTACCTTTCGCTCGGTCTCATAATGCATTAGGAAATTGTAATTATTTAAATTAACAGTTGCGTTGCTAAAATTGATTTGAGCATTGGTGTCTTCCAAGAAGTCTCTACCTAGTAACATATCATAATTTTCCGAGAAAAGTTTAAAGTTTCAAACTTATACTATCTTTTAATGTTATTATACCGTTAATGGTATGAACTAGTAATTTATTGGATTTGACGGGAAAATTAAATAAATTAGATTTGATAAGTTTAATTGTACATCCGGTATCGATGACACAACGGAGCTTTATATCATTGATAAGAATATTTATGAACGGGCTTCTTCTTCTTCGTTGTCCGAGGCAATTTGATGAAAATTTTCGGACATGTCCATTTTTGATTGGCCACTGGTACTAGGTCTTTGCCTTTTATGTGCCGGATTCGGAGCACTTGAAGAAGCCTGGTTTGTTTGATAATTTGTTGGATTTTGTACCAGTGCCTGGTCTAGTTTCTGTCTGAATTCTTTATATAACTGCTCAATATTTTGTTCACTATTTTTATACCCTTCGACCATTGAAAATGGTCAAAAAAGGGTATACTAACTTTGTGCAAATGTATGTAACAGGCAGAAGGAGGCGTGGGAGACCCCATAAAGTATATATATTCTTGCTCAGGATCACAAGCCGAGTCGATTGAGCCATGTCTGTCTGTCTGTCTGTCCGTCTGTCTGTGTGAACGCACAGATCTCAGCTATTATAAAAGCTAGAGTTACCAAATTTGGCAGGAAGACTCCTGTGTACTATAGGCAGATCAAGTTTATTTCAAATGTTAGGTGCCACGCCCACCGCCCCCAGAAATCAATAATTTAATTTTTGAACTCAATTTGTAAGCGCTGTATAAAAGATACAACTTTCTGACTGAATACATATACTAAGCTGAATGAAATATCTACGTAGTCTCCAAACTACTATCCGATCGGACAATAAACACAGAAGTTATTGAAAAAAGTATGAGAATAAAACCAAGTGCTTCAGTCAGCTAACAAGGGAGGCGGGCGAGCGCGAATTTCAAAGCATGTGCATCTGCATATGTTTAAGAATTTAACAAATTAAACTACAAGGGAACAAAGGTCGAAGGGTATCCCACTGTCGCGTTTTGCGCGACTGTTGCTTTCGTTATTTTTATTGTTATCATTATACCCTTCCACCAATGAAAATGGTCAAAAAAGGGTATACTAACTTTGTGCAAATGTATGTAACAGGCAGAAGGAGGCGTGGGAGACCCCATAAAGTATATATATTCTTGCTCAGGATCACAAGCCGAGTCGATTGAGCCATGTCTGTCTGTCTGTCCGTCTTTCCGTCTGTGTGAACGCACAGATCTCAGCTATTATAAAAGCTAGAGTTACCAAATTTGGCAGGAAGACTCCTGTGTACTATAGGCATATCAAGTTTATTTCAAATGTTAGGTGCCACGCCCACCGCCCCCACAAATCAATAATTTAATTTTTGGACTCAATTTGTAAGCGCTGTATAAAAGATACAACTTTCTGACTGCAACATATACTAAGCTGAATGAAATATCTACGTAGTCTCCAAACTACAATCCGATCGAACAATAATCACAGAAGTTATTTAAGAAAGTATGAGCATAAAACCAAGTGCTTCTGTCAGCTAACAAGGGAGGCGGGCGAGCGCGAAGCGCGAGCGCCATTTTTCGGGATTAATTTCAAAGCATATGCATATGCATATGTGTATGAATTTAACAAATTAAACTACACAGGAACATAGGTCGAAGGGTATCCCACTGTCGCGTTTTGCGCGACTGTTGCTCTCGTTATTTTTATTGATATCATTTTTGTTCTGATTATTTGAATTTGACGCTTGGTTGTAGTTAGGGTTATATCTGTTACTTTTAGAACTGTTAGTTTGATTGCTTTTATTTTGATTGTTTTGTGATTTTGGACGATCGGACCATACGCTATCATAGCAACCTTCTTGTTGAGCGATTTGCTTCAACTTGTTTACAGGTGTTATGTCGAACCTAGCTAGCTGCATATAAAGCCTATCAGGGAGTTTTCTTGTTATTACATCTTTAACGGTGTTATTCATGCCGTTGGTCTATTGGTCTATTGCTTATTCGTTATAACAAAACATTTTTCTTCGAGTTCTTCTATAAACTTACGAATCGATCCATTGAAAGGGTGTATTGTAGAGTCGTCTTAGCAGTTCCTCAAAAGGTGTCTGTGTCTTGAATTCCGAAATAAGGGCTTCCTTCAGATCGTTCCATGTGTTAGCTGCGCTCAGTTGGGACACTCGCTGAGCCTCACCTCCGATTTGCATCTCGATGGCACTGAATATGATGTGTCCTTGCCGGGCATCAGTTGTTGGGCAGAGGTCACGGATGAACTCTATTAGTCTTATAAAAGAGCTTAACTCCGACGTGATACCAATGAATGTTGGTATTTGTTTGATCTGACCAAGGGCTTGGTTCAGATGGTTTTCCGATAAAAGTTGAACTTGTTGTAGTTAAGGTTGTTGTTGTTGCGCCATATTAAAGTTTTTATTTACTCGCTTAGCAGTTGTGCTAGGGTTTTATTTTTTTGTTTAAGGATTAGGTTGGTTGATTGTTGGTTGGGTTTGACCCGGGACAACGATTGTCCTTTAGTGGTCTTCACTGCAGCACTTTATGTAAAAATTTTAAAAAAATGTTCTCACTTCCAGTAGCGGTCACACTTTCACAGTGGGCTACTAATTTGGAGTGTTTCACTAAGCACTGAGTTTGTTTTTCGCGGATTGTAGCCTTCCTGTAACTTTTAATTAGTTACGCAATCGAAGGTTTTATATCACACGCGGTTATTTGGCGGATACTAATTATCAATTTAACTAATATCCTACCGGTTGCGCCAATTACACGTTCACGGTTTACGGTTTTAAAAAAATATATATTTTTATTGGAACCAACAACTTAAGTGGTACGCGGAGACAATTCGTGTTTTACAGTTGAGGTAGGGTACAAACATGCGAACGAAAGAGAGAGAATTTTTTTCCGCCACTTGTCAACCTAGCTTTCCGCTTATTCCGTTTTGGTTATATGCGAGGGTTGATTTAAACTTCTTGGGCAAGCGAGATGATTTTAATTTGTTTAAATAAATACTCTTGTGTTTTAATTTAATTTTAGATATTTCGATTAGCTCAGATTTTTTTTTTTTTGTTTTCTTCGAATTGTTTTCACACTTTTTAATAAAATATGATGTCTCAATGCCAATACAATGATGCAAGTACTTGAGCTGCCAATGCTTCAAGTCTACTTTTAAATTTTCTTTTGTTTTGACACTGTTACCTGTTCATCAGACGAATCCATTTCCCTAGAATCAAAGTCAATTTCCATTGGGTTGCAAGATACTCCAGATTAATCCAAATGAGCTTGATTAAAATGGTTGGTTAATTCCAGCCACAGGTCACTCTCAGGCGAAGATTAGCCGCACCAAATATGCAATACTCAATGTATTGTGAACGCGACAAATGGAACTGGCGTGATACCGCGATCTGCCAAGCAATTTTAAAAATTTTATTTAATTATAGACTGTTTTAAACTTATATACGCAACAAGTTCAAAAGACACTTTCCGATTGGTTCCTGCTCGGGCGCCATAAACAAATTTTAAAACCGAAAATTGAAATAATACGGGTTTGTAGTACGTTAACTAAATAAGCAATTTAATTATTGCTCTTTTCTAATGGAACTTCGCGGAAAGTGAGAATTAGCTAGGGTGCTACGGAGTAAAAAGAACACCACCAAGTTCAATGATCCAAATGAGAGTAAATCAATTTTTGCCAAAAGGAGAAGGCAAGAGCACAAAGTAAAGACTTACAGCTAGCTTATGATAATTAACAGCGTTTCATTATGTATGTTAGAGTGACTTCACGTTATGCGTATGTATGTATACTACTTAAACACAAAAAAGCTACTACTTAATATAAAAGTATTTTTGTTATACTACTAAATGACTCGGATCCAACAATATATATAATTACACGTTCACGGTTTAAAGTTTTAAAAAAAAATATATTTTTATTAGAACCAAAGAACTTAAGTGGTACGCGGAGACAATTCGTGTCTTACAGATGAAGGCGGAACTAAATCTGAATCTAAGCTACAAACTGAACGCTTAGCAAACCTTTGGCTGAGTCTTATTTACTTCTATGTCTAAGTAGGCTGAAGTGGTTCTGATGCAATACATAAGTATTTGACATAAATTCTAAGTACAAGTGGCAAGTTGATGTATGTAAGTGGTTTTTGTTGTGAGTGTATGTGAGTGTGTATGTGTGGTCAAGTGGTGCACTATGGTACATATGTTACTATATATACATATAGTAACATATCCATTCTACACTACACTACACCACACATACACCCACACAAAACTCAAATTATAAACAACACACTTACGCACACATAATTGTAAATCACACACATAAATTGTAAACACAACTCCCCAATTACTCTAAGCATAAAATATGTAAAACTATACCACTGTACCACAGAACATAAGCCCTTCGGTTAACCTCGGTCGTAAAAACCCGCGACATCATAAGGACCGCGACATAAACAATTATCCCCCAAAATTCCGTGACATAAACAACTGTCCCCTAAAATTCTGTGACATAAACAATTGTCCCCTAAAATTCGGAGACAATAACAATTGTCCCCTAGACCACTCGAATTCGATCCTCGCGACCACTTGGCGTCGACCACTTGGCGAGCCAAGTAATAAAAACAAACCACCCAAACCGCCTCTCACGCGTTCGACTCAGGATTCTCCGATTACCGCTATTTTTCGGCAATCTCTCTCTCTTCACGAGAACAAGAGTTTACAAACCCAAACTCTCTTAAATCTTTGCTCTTCGGCTAGGCCAAACAGCCTATAAAAACTCAAGCGCGCCTCCAGGCATGAGTTCAGTACTGAGTACGCTATCAACTGCGATAGCATCGCCTACTTCGACATTTAGAGGTATATTATCCCAACCCCGGGTTAATCCAAAGGCTTCGGTTCTTCTCGATAGAATTGAATAAAAAGTGTTAATTAATAATACAAAAAACCAACATAGTGTTTTTTTAATTAACCCTCGGTCTGAATACGTAATTGGCGCAGCCGGTAGGATTCTTAGGTAAAAGTCGTGCGACTCGTTCCAAAAACTAATCTAGTGACAAAGGAGTCTTGTACGACCAAGACTTATCCTTTAAAGAGATTAGACCACGCGAATTGGCGCTATAGTGAACGCGAATCGTAATACGATAAAGACTTAGAATCCGCCAAAGAACTACGTGAGTCGGTAATTGACATATACGAGTCAATTCACTGCAAACGCATAAAAGTGTAAAAACAAAGACTTCACCCCAAAACCACCACAATACAAAAAGTATAACATCAAATAGTGACGATGACAACGGAAGAAGTGAAACTACTGTCAGAGCAACACCTGAATCAGGCCTTGAGTCAAATAAGACAAGTGCCTTCATTCAGTGGCAGTACCCAGGAGCTCAGCGCCTTCATCCGAAGGATCGAATTCATTCTACAATTGTACCCAACAACGGACACCAGGCAACAACATGTGTGCTACAGCGCGATCGAGATGCAGTTGGCAGGAGATGCTCAGAGAGTATCACAATTATCCGGAGCCAGGACTTGGCCAGACCTGATGGCAGCCCTAATCAGCGAATATAAGACGCAAACACCATGTGAGGAATTACTTCGCCGCCTTTACAACACCCCTTTCGTTGGAAGTATCCGTAAGTTCGTAGAAGATTTAGAAACTAAGTCGTTCATTATTTCCAATAAGTTAATGTTAGAAGACGATGTTAACAATACGAGATTATACACAAATGCCATGAATAACACGGTCAAAGACGTGATAATGAGGAAATTACCCGATAGATTGTTTATGACCCTAGCTAGGTATGATATAACAACTGTGTCCAAACTCAAACAGGTAGCACAGCAAGAAGGCGTTTACGAAACGATCCTCAATGATAAAACAAAATCACAGAACAATCCTAATTCAAACACAAATTCACCCCAAAGTTCTAAGAATAAGGGAAACTATCAAAATTTCTCAAACAATGCCATGCATAATGCAAGCAAACCAAATCAGAATACTAATTCTAAGCCTACTGAAACTAATTCACAAGTTATGAAAGAATTCAAACAGAAATTGAGTCATGGTAGAGCCCAGAACCCCATAAACCACCAACAGCAGAATAGTAGTGCACCAAATCCCCCAGTTAAACGGCAAAGAGAAAGTACTAGTGGCCAATTTAAAATAGACACAGGTGAAAATTTTCTTCAACCAGCCTCGGAGTCGGAAAGCGATTCAGAGGAGGGAGGAAACGCGTTCTTAAAAATTAAACTAAATAACATCCCTCTCAAGTGTTTAATAGACACTGGTTCGTCTATTAACATCATGAAACAAAACTTCTTTAACTTTCCCATTAAAACCTCCAAAGTAAAAGTCCATACTATAAACGGCATCATAGTTTTGAACCAAAGCGTTTCATTTCACCCAAGCAAACTTTGCCCTAACAAGCAAACTTTCTATATTCATAATTTTTCCGAAAAATATGATTTGCTGCTAGGAAGAAATTATTTAGAGTCAACTAATGCTCAAATCGATTACTCAACTCAAACAGTCATCATAAATGGCTATCCTTTCAAAATGTGGTACGATCACATCCAAACAGATGAGACAAAGGCTACCAATGAGTGCCCTAAATCATCTAAATCAGAGGAAACCCCTCTAACTAAGGAGAAAACCCTCCGAAAACCTAAGCGGAAATCCCACTTAAAGTCAGATAAGTCCAAGGTTACCAATGAGTGCCCCAAGTTATCTAAATTAGAAGAGTCAAAAACCACCAATGAGTGTCCCAAATCTTCTAAAACTGAGGAAAACCCTCAAATCACCCCTTACATAGAAGAAGCCCTTCTAGCAATCTCCTCTAACTACGCCTTAGACGACGAGTTAAGAGAGTCCAATGTATTTAGATTAGAACATTTAAATGCAGAAGAAAGGGAACAACTTTCGCATGTCTTGCTTGAGTATAGTGATATTCAGTACAAGGAAGGTGAAAATTTGACCTTCACGAGTACGATTAAACACCCTATTCATACAAAACACGAAGACCCTATCTACAAAAAACCTTACAAGTATCCCCAAGCTTTCGACTTAGAAGTCAACAAACAAATTAACGAAATGATTGAACAAAAGATAATTAGAAAATCTAAATCTCCTTATTGTTCTCCGATTTGGATTGTCCCCAAAAAGGTGACGCTTCTGGCAAAGCAAAATTTCGATTAGTCATAGACTATCGCAGTCTCAATGAAATAACCATTGATGACAAATTCCCCATTCCACTAATGGATGAAATGTTAGACAAACTCGGACGTTGTCAATATTTCACAACTATTGATCTAGCTAAGGGTTTCCATCAAATCCAAATGGACCCGCAATCATTTTCATTTCGACAAAACATGGACATTACGAATACACTCGTATGCCCTTTGGTCTAAAGAATGCACCAGCAACCTTTCAACGTTGCATGAACAACCTCCTAGAAGATTTGATCTACAAGGATTGTTTAGTCTATTTAGATGATATTATTATTTACTCCACTTCGTTGGAAGAACATATAACATCACTAAGAAAGGTATTTGATAAGCTTCGATCAGCCAATCTAAAGTTGCAACTTGATAAATGTGAATTTCTGAAGAAAGAAACAGAATTTCTCGGTCACATTATCACAACAGATGGCATTAAACCAAACCCCAATAAGATAAAAGCAATTGTCAATTTTCCAATTCCCAAAACAACAAAAGGAATAAAGTCTTTTCTTGGACTCTGCGGATTTTACCGTAAGTTCATTCCTAATTTTGCTAAGATAGCAAAACCCGTGACAATAAAGCTAAAGAAAGGAGCAACAATCAATATAAACGATACGATTACGGCCGCTTTTGAGAAACTTAAGATGCAAGTAATATAGCTATAGGTGCTGTATTATCCCAAGAACATAGACCTATTTGTTACGCAAGCAGAACTCTAAACGAGCATGAACTCAACTATTCGGCAATAGAAAAGGAACTATTAGCTATAGTTTGGGCAACAAAATACTTTAGGTCCTACTTATTCGGTAGAAAGTTCGACATATTAAGTGATCATAGGCCACTTGTCTGGTTAAACAACATGAAAGATCCTAATATGAAACTGCAGAGATGGAAGATAAAACTCAATGAATATGATTACAATATTCAGTATCTACCTGGTAAAGAAAATCACGTAGCTGATGCCCTATCTAGAGTTCAAATCCAAGAAAACTTCCTAGGTGAGGAAAATACAGTTTCCCTTCCCACAGCAGCCACTGTGCATAGTGCACAAGAAGACAACCAAAGTCACATTTCCATAACTGAAAGACCCCTTAATTATTACAATAGACAGTTAGAATTTATAAGAGATAATCTCGACGATATACAAATAATAAAATATTTTCATAAAACAAGAATTAAAATTAGTTACAAAGAAATGACAGATACCCTCGCTAAAGAATTAATTAAAGAATACCTCTGCACTAAAAAAAGTGTTATCTATTTCCCCAATGAGGCCGATTTTCGAATCTTCCAAAAAGCTTATGTCCAAATAATAAGTCCAGATAACCTCACTAAAACAATGAGAACCAGTGGTAAATTAATAGATCTTCAGACATATGCCCAGTTTAAAGAGATTGTTCTTAAAACGCATAAAGAATTATTACACCCTGGAATAGAAAAACTCATTCTTCAGTTCAAAAGAACACTATTACTATCCCGACTATCAGAAACTCATTCAAAACATTATAAATGAATGTGAAATCTGTAACTTAGCTAAAACTGAACATAGAAATACTAAACTAGCCTTCGAAACAACTCCAGAAACCTTCAACCCCAGAGACAAATATGTCATGGATTTCTATTTAGTAAATAACAAACAGTTTCTATCATGTATTGACATTTATTCTAAATACGCCTCCCTGATAGAAGTAAACAGTAGAGATTGGCTTGAAACTAAAAGAGCTATTTTACGCATATTTAACGATATGGGCAAACCCATAGAGATAAAAGCCGATAAAGACTCCGCTTTCATGTGCACTGCACTTAAACTCTGGCTAGATTCAGAGGGAGTAACTCTTAACGTTACGACAAGCAAAAATGGAATTTCTGACATTGAGAGATTTCATAAAACCGTCAATGAAAAATTAAGAATTATATTGAGTGAAAACGAACCTGAAAATCAATTTACAAAATTCGAGAAAATACTTCACGTATATAATCACAAAACAAAACATAATACAACAGGTCGAACACCAGCAGATATCTTTATTTTCGCAGGAACACCTGCCTATAACACTCAACAGAATAAAATAGATAAAATCGATAAGCTAAATGAAAATAGAACGGACTTCGGTATAGATACCAACTTCAGAGAATCCCCTCTGGTCAAGTCAAAGACAACCAACCCTTTTAGAAAAACAGGAAATATAAAACAGATAGATAACAAACACTTCGAAGAAACAAACAGAGGCAGGAAAATAATCCACTATAAATCTAAGTTCAAAAAGAAAAAGAAAACTAACAAAAGTAAATACGATAATATTAATTCCAGGCCTACTCCCGAGCATGATCCTCATGATATGCCTCCTAACAACGGTTAACGCACGAAACTTAGAAGTAACTCCTATCCAAGCTAAAAATGGTTATTTAATATTTCAAACCGGATCAATGGACTTACCCATAAGCTATGAATACCATTATTTATCCGTTAATTTAACCAAAACTGAAATTGTTTACGAAGAACTCATTAAGCAGGCTCAATATTTCGAGAATTTACAACAAATTAAGTACCTAATAGAAAAACTCAATAGGGATATGAATGGTGTAAGAATCGCAAAACGCAGCAAACGTGGTCTTGCTAATTTTATGGGAACAATTTATAAGTACTTGTTTGGCACTCTAGACCAAGAAGATAAAGAAGAGTTGCAACAGCAAATAGGCGATATTTCCAGGAATAATGTACAAATAAGTGAGCTCAATCATGTAATAGACGCAATTAATAAAGGAATACAAGCAATAAATCATCTAGATCACCTCCGCGAACAAGAGCAAATGTTGGCTTTAGTAATCTTTAACCTGCAGCAATTCACAGAATATATAGAAGACATAGAGCTTGGTTTACAATTGACACGTTTAGGTATCTTCAACCCCAAACTCCTAAGACACGATTCATTAATTCACGTAAATTCAGAAAAACTCCTTAGTATCAAAACCTCTGCATGGCTCAAGTCTGACACTAATGAAATCTTGATAATTTCCCAAATTCCAAGAGAAATAATTAAAACTCCAATTTTTGAAATAGTACCATATCCAGACAAACAAAATAATGTACTAACAGAAACTACCCATGATAAATACTTTTCACATAATAACCAAACTTATACAGCAAGCTCCCAAAGCTTAGTCATAAACAAATGCATAACGGGTATATTGAATCAAATAGCAACACAATGTAGATATAGCAAAACACACTCTGACTTTGAAATCAAATACGTTGAACCAAATATAATTACAACTTGGAACCTTCCCAAGACAGTTTTAAACCAGAATTGTATTAATAGAGAAATCACAATAGAAGGCAACAATATGATTAAAGCGTTTAATTGCTCTGTTCAGTTAGAAGAAATATTAATTACTAATACAATGTTAGATTACACCCAGACCATTTATGTAAACAATAATGTAACTAAGTTAGAACCATTAGAGTATATCCAAGCAAAAGAAATAATCGAACAGCACGCTCAAACAAATAATATTTTTCAAGCAATAATAATCACAGCACTAGCCATAATAATTGTACTTGCTCTAATGTATTTCATTTACAAATATAAGACCATACCCCAAAAACTAATTGTAAAATTTAGAAACCCAAATCCAGAAAATGAAACCATTGTAAAACCAGAAATTGAAAATATTGTACCAACAGTAGATACCCCTGTATTGTACCCTAGAATAGGCGCCTGAGGACAGGCTTTTTCTTAAGGATGGGGAAGTAACATATCCATTCTACACTACACTACACCACACATACACCACACAAAACTCAAATTATAAACAACACACTTACGCACACATAATTGTAAATCACACACATAAATTGTAAACACAACTCCCCAATTACTCTAAGCATAAAATATGTAAAACTATACCACTGTACCACAGAACATAAGCCCTTCGGTTAACCTCGGTCGTAAAAACCCGCGACATCATAAGGACCGCGACATAAACAATTATCCCCCCAAAATTCCGTGACATAAACAACTGTCCCCTAAAATTCTGTGACATAAACAATTGTCCCCTAAAATTCGGAGACAATAACAATTGTCCCCTAGACCACTCGAATTCGATCCTCGCGACCACTTGGCGTCGACCACTTGGTGAGCCAAGTAATAAAAACAAACCACCCAAACCGCCTCTCACGCGTTCGACTCAGGATTCTCCGATTACCGCTATTTTTCGGCAATCTCTCTCTCTTCACGAGAACAAGAGTTTACAAACCCAAACTCTCTTAAATCTTTGCTCTTCGGCTAGGCCAAACAGCCTATAAAAACTCAAGCGCGCCTCCAGGCATGAGTTCAGTACTGAGTACGCTATCAACTGCGATAGCATCGCCTACTTCGACATTTAGAGGTATATTATCCCAACCCCGGGTTAATCCAAAGGCTTCGGTTCTTCTCGATAGAATTGAATAAAAAGTGTTAATTAATAATACAAAAAACCAACATAGTGTTTTTTTTAATTAACCCTCGGTCTGAATACGTAATTATATATATAATAAATATAATTGAAATATATTAAAAACTTACCTCAATGTTATTAATTTTTGGCAAGGCAGTATATGGTGTTTAACAAAATTTGGACAATTCTTCGTCAAACGACTACTTATTTTATTTAATATAAAATCAAAAGTCGATATAGACATCCGCGAATAGTTAAAGAAGTTATCTGGGTGGTTTCGTAAATCATTATATAAATTATTGTATTTACCTTTTTTCCCTTTTTTCCTTATTTCTATTGCAGTTAAAGGGGTGGACACCAGTTTTTTTTTTTTAAAGAAAGTTAATAGTTGCGGTTGATGCAAAAAATTCCTCGTCCGAATCCATCATGTTCACATTAATAACTAAAAGAGTGCAACTAACTCGTTCCTCCCAAAGCTCTCACTCTGCCATCTTCTCGCTTTGCTCATAGCTTCTCGCTTCGCTTCTCGCGCGCACTCTGCCGTCAGCCTTAGGGAAAACAGTGCGTGGTGCTAGGCAGGGACATATGGCAAGTAGAGATAATAAAAGAATGTACCTAATATTAAGGAAAGAAACAAAAAAATATAAATACAAATTTAATTTGTTTTGAGTAGAAAAAGCCATGGTACTTGGTGCCAGTTGTGAGAGGCCAAAAACCACTCAAACTGAAGGCGGTCGCATACAGGGTGACCTTTTTGTGAGTTGCCCAACCGTGGGGTAGCAGTATAGTATGGGCTGTGGATTTGTGTAACATGTTTATTTTAAGTGTCGTGTTTCTTTTAGGTGTGCGTGTATGTATGAGTATGTGCATGTGTGTGTTTTTTGTTTTTTTTTTTATAATACATATACTGGACGAAAATCAAATCTTCGAAAGATACCATACAAAGATGGCATGCACGATTCATACCCCTATAGATACTATAGGTTTATGGCTACGTACTAAACAAAAACCTCCGTACACTCACCAGTCCTTAACGCTCACCGGGACTGCCAGTCAAGGTAATACTTCGGTGAGCAGGATGTGACGCCAGGTCGCACTCCCTCTTAGATGCGTTAGCATGTAGCGTGACTCCCCTTCCTTAACTCTTTAGTCGCCTTTTACGACAAGCCGAGCCCACTGATGTAGTATTCTAGCCCCGCCACCACACAGGGAAAAGTTTCCTTAATTATTGTATAATTAACCCTTTCATGCCCGAATTATTCTGGGGCCACATAAAAAATATTTTACGTCATAAATGGTTAATAGGGGCCTCAAGTAATGTTCATTTCAATTTTCGATGCTCTAAGTCCTTTGGTATGTCCTTACTGCAATGTTGCCTATAGGCAACATTGGTCCATCCATATAAATAAATGTGTATGAACGTATGAGTAATATTACCTTTAAATTAAACTTCAAATATGAGATATTTGTAACAATCTTTTATTTTTCTGTATTACTGTTTGTATGATACATTAAAAAAACAGTTTTTTTGGGTTTGAACATAAATGAATATTACATTTTGAGCATTTTGACCTGGGAAAGCCTGAAGTGCACATTCTACATCTACCTTTTGATTCCCACTGAACCCAGTGACCAATTTGGTCATATCTTAAGGCTTTTGCTGGAGCCATAATATACGATCTCTTTGGTAATGTAGTTTTTGGTGATTCAATTCCAATTGAAGAAGCTGGTGAGCAGTGCTCTACATGACCGATTGATGAACTTGGCGAGTTAAAATTTAATGGAGCAAATACAGGTCTACCTCTTTTACGGGATCGAGCCACATTAGCATTTAGTAGCTCTTTGGCAATTTCTAATTGAAAACTTATAAGTGGCATATATTTCTTGCCATCAAGTGGAGCTTATGATCTCGGCGGTATAATAGCCAGCTATTCACCACAGTCACGTTTATACACCAATAAACTATTCGCATGTACCATTTTTTGGAGCGGTGATTTACTTTGTATAACTCTAACAGCATATCTGATAGATCAACACCCCCATGTTTCTATTATAAGTATCTACAATAGCTGGACGCGGTATTTTAACCATCTTTTTCTCTTTGCGGCACCAACGAATGCACTCAGAAACTGGTGTGTCGGCAGTATAATTTGAAATAAGCTGAACACATTTGTTATCAAACCAGCGACATGAGATCAAGTTATAAGTTGCTTCGACCTTTATGTCAAAGGATCCCCTGCCTTTTTCAGCTAACTGTTTTTCATTAAGAAGATTACAATTTTTCAAACGGTTGTTGCGAATAGTGCCAACTGCTAAAATCCCACGTTCCTTTAATGCTATAACTAGGCTTACTGAAGTGAACCAGTTATCAAAAAACAACTTAAAGTTTTGATTATCAGGAATATTTGAAGCCAAATGCAAAACAATATCTGAAGACAATCCAAGTCCAAAAGACTTACAGGTTCCATCTCCAACGTACAGACAAAAAATCATATATAATGCCAGAGACCCCAGCTCTGGAAAACATTTTAAAGCCCCACTTATGAGGCTTTTTAGGGAGATACTGCTTTAAACTATGATGACCTGAAACAAAAATTAAATTAGAACCTCATATATTGCAAAATTAATTAAGCTACTTTTACCTTTGAAGGAAATCATCTGTTCATCACAACTTTGATGTTCCTCTTGTGAGATTTCATTAAATTTCTCTTTCAATTTATTTAATAAAGGACGAATTTTAAAAAGTTTGTCATAGTTCTCCACACCTTTGGCAGGTTGCTTGGAGTTGTCATTTATGTGAAAAAATGATTTTATTTTTCAAATCTATTTCGTGGTAATGCGTCTGATATTACGGTTAATTTAAAATCATTTGACCATGCCATACGCATTGTTGGAATTTTGACTACGCCTAGGTAGAGCAGCACGCCTATATATCTCCGTATCTCCCACACCCCACACTTCAGATCCACTCCTTTATCTTGAAAGGCGTAATTATTGGTTTCCATACATATCTTTTCAAAAATTTCATCATCAAAAAATGAATTAAAATATTCAATGGGCGACTTGATGGAGCCAGCAGTCTGATGGCTTCTCCATTCAGTATCCATATTATTTTCTTTTGAGACATAACGCCTCCATCTCAAATTATTTAAATCGACTTTTTCATAAATTTGTTGGACTGTTTCATCAAAGCCGCTTTCGATGGAATTGAGCACTGTGCTTTTCATAAGCTCATCCTCAATATTTCCACCTTGCTCTATTATGTTGTTGAGGTTTTCTTCTATAAATGCCTCCAAGACTTCCATATTATTTTCTGGATCTTCATTTTCATCTTCGTCGTTTGAATCTTCCCAATCAAATTCGCAAATTTTTTCGAATTTCCAATTCGTTTAATCCCTTTGGACGCATGCCTATGTGAACAAAAAAATTATTACTTACCTCTAACGACCAATGTTGCCTGTAGGCAACATGAACTTTGAAAAAATTCACACTCTTTGTTAAACAAATTTCACACACAAATTTATACTTTTATAATAGACTTACCTATTTTGAAGAGCTTTACAAACTTATTTTGTTAATTTTTGTAACTAATTTTAATTAATTCAACTATTTTTACGAGCACTTTTTGCTAAAATTTTTTTGGCAGCTGTGGTCGCTTTGAATTATTTGCGATTACTAAACACTCACTGCAGCTGCACTAGCAAAATTAGAAAAAATGAAAGAAAAATAATAAAGGGACTTCCCCATAAAAAAAAAGTGAAGACTAATTTTGAATCGTAACCGATATTTAAATACAAGGCAATGTTGCCTATAGGCAACAGTGGGCATGAAAGGGTTAAAAATAATTTCCAATCATGATACTTGTAGGATTGGGATAGTATCGCTATAACAGCTGTAAGGAAGCTTTTCATGGCTGGGGTACACTCAGTCTCGCCCCGGGCCACTTTACAGAACATTTATAAAGTGCCGAGACCTGAGACGCAGAATGTGTACCTCTTTAGGGCGAAAAAGTGATTTCCTAGAATCTAGGGGAAAGGAAATCGGACCATACCTCGGTGTATACCGAGTCCTTTTGTCTTAATACTCTACTACAGCGGCTGGGCCGGCTGGCTAGTTGTTGGCGCCAAGCGCGGGGAGTAATGCAATGCTTCAGCGGGCACCTCGCATCTACTTTCGCAACATATGCAACACCCCCCACACTCTTGCCTCAGTGTTTATATTTAGGCATAGTTTAATTGAAAACACTCCATATTTCTTCTTCTTTTCTTTATTTTTTCTTCAAACAATTTCCCTATCTACACCGTAGCCTGCTCTGTTCTTTGGTTTTCTTATTTCTTTTCTAAGTTTCCCTGCCTACTAGTTGTTCGCTCACCCCTATTCGAGTTGTCGATCAGTCTTGGTCCAGTGACGGTTCTTCTGTGGCAGCGGCGTTGTTGTTATCTCTGCTCCCTGCGTAGCGCTGTGTTCCTGCGGTGGCTTCTCGTTGGCGGTTCTGTTGTTGTTGCTGTTGTTGTTCTTCCCGCGCTGACACGAACGAGGATTACTGGCACTTTCACTGCTTTGCACGTTCGCACGGTTCACTGGTCTTCTCGGAACTGTCCTTCTTCCTTCTAAAGCCAGTTTCACCTCCTCTGCAGTCGACGTCGCTCGGCTTAGATTTGCCCGTGTTTTGTTGATTGTGCCAATTTTTCTCTCACGGTGTATTTAGTTCCTATGAGTATGTGTGTGCGTGTTAAGCTCTGCTCTTGCTGCGCTCTTGTGTCGTTCGCCGCTCAGTTGTAGTTTGCCGTCGCTCAGCTGCACTTGCTTGTGTGCGAATTTTTCTCCCCCGGGTGTATGTTTCTTTTGCGCTTGCTTTCTGGCTGCGCTCTTTGTCGCTTTGCGCTTGCGCTCTCTTCCGTGTCAGCTGTGCTCATGTTTTGTTGTATGCGTGGCCGTCGCTTGCGCTCGCTCTGTGTGTGGGTGCGCTTTCTTCGGTGTAAGCTGCGCTCACGTTTTGTTGTATGCGTGGCCGTCGCTTGCGCTCGTTCTGTGTGTGGGTGCGTTCTCTTCCGTGCGTGGTCGTCGCTTGCGTTCGCTCTGGTGCGTGGTCATTGTTCGTGTTCGCTCTCTTCTCTGTTGGGTGAATGACCGTCGCTTGTCTTCGCTCATTGCGTGTGTGCGCTCTCTGTTATGTTCGCTCTCCATGAGCTTGTGTGCGCTCTCCGTGAGCTACCCTATAATCTAAACTAAATGACTATGGTCTATGACCGACTTCATTGGACTTAATCACTATTTCCTCCTTGGCGATTTCTAATCTAAAATACCTTCGTGGTAATACTTAAAACTAAATAACAAAAGAATAATAAAAAAAAGGTAGATAGGCAAATACATTTGTGGGCTCAAAAATATGAGTCCTCACCCCCCCCCTTACTTTAGTGACGCAGGACTGAAACTAACCCCCTCGGCCGATAACCACGCGGAAAGCGATGCCTTCGACTCTCCGCACGAACCTGTGGCGTCGGGTGGGGTCGTGGTGTTGTCTGTCCTGAATCAGCTCCTCCAGTAACGGAGGGATGCGTCGCCCTGGTGAATGTACTCGCCATGACCGCGGCGCTTCCACCCAATCTTCTCCAGGCGCAAATAGGTTGCGTGCGATATCGTCCACGTCTATGGAGGGGCCCAGCATCTCTTCCATTTCCTGCATGCTGAACTGCAGGGCCTCCTCCCAGCCCTCTGGCAGTGTCTGGCACTCCCGGAACTCCTGCGTACAGGTCTCCGCTGTCGTTTCTGGATCACTCCACTTTAGGGCTCTGCCTGGGCGGGTGGACGGATCCCATCTTCATCCTCCACGACTGCCCTCGCCAATGGGATGGCTGGGGGTGTGTGTGTGGTGGAGGAGACCTCCGGGACTGATAACGGGCGGACGCCGGGGAAGATTTCTGTACTGATGTCATCCTCGTCTAGGACATCTTCGGGTTCGTTCGGTGGAAGGTCCAGGTTCTCTTCCTCCTGGAGATTCATAGGCATTTCGTGTAGCCACAGCTCCACGTCTCGTCGACGGAGTTGGCGGCGGTTTCGATTGTTCATTTCTTCATGCTTTTTGCTGTGAGGTATAAACACAGTTATCACTCAGTACTACTACCCTATCCGGTTATGCCCTATGGAATAGTGCTACGATGGGGACTTGAGCTTACGTGCTATGACATGGGTGCTTAATTTTACTTTATGGTTAACCTACTCGTCCCCCTCGTTGATGCTGTTATCGGAATCCGTGTGGAAAGGTTTAACATCCGCGATGTGGGCGGAGCGCCTTTCCTGGTCTCCTTCTCGCTGTAGTCGGACGATATTTGCTGAGATGAATCTAATCACTTCATAGGGCCCCTCGTATTTCGGCGCGAGTTTTGCGGCGAAACCTTCTGCGGCCTTAGAAAGGACGTGTTGTTTCAGGAGGACCAACATGCCTATCCTGGGCCGCCATTCACGGCGTCGGAGGTTGTGGTGACGACTCTGCTCCGCGGATGCCCGAGTTGCGTTCTCCCTGGCGACCTGGAATATTTGTTGAAGCTGCTTCGCCCTCAGTTCGGGGTTTTGGAGATTTTTGCCGGTATCTCCTGTTACCTCGTCGTAGAGTGCTCCCGGTAGTCGCGGTTCTTGTCCCATGACGAGGAATGCTGGGCTGAAACCCGTTGTATCGCAGACGCTGCTGTTGACGGCGAGCGTTATTTCTGGCAATAACAGGTCCCAAGTGCTCTGTGGTCCGTCGATGAACTGTCCGATCATTGTTTTTACGGTTCGGTTTGCGCGCTCTGTGGGATTCTGTTGGGGACTATATGGCGCAGTATGTTCCAGTTTCATTCCGGCCCTCTTGCAGAATGCGGTGAACGAACTTTCTGGCAATAACAGGTCCCAAGTGCTCTGTGTTCCGTCGATGAACTGTCCGATCATTGTTTTTACGGTTCGGTTTGCGCCGCTCTGGAGGTTCTGTTGGCTATATGGCGCAGTATGTTCCAGCTTCATTCCGGCCCTCTTGCAGAATGCGGTGAACGAACGGCTGGTAAATTGGGTGCCATTGTCGCACACAAACGTCCGCGGAGTCCCCGAACCCTCCGAGAATCCGCTCTCGTAGGGTTTTTTCTAGAGTCGGTGCTGTAGCCTTCCGTAGGGGTACCAGTTCAATCCATTTAGAGAACAAGTCGAAGAACACCAGGAGGATGGTGTTCCCTTGTTTTGACTCTCGGGAGTGGCCCTACAAAATCGGCACAGAGTATGTCGAAGGGCTCCTGGGCCCGCCGAGTCAGCATTTTGCCGCGCGGTTTTCTCTGCTCCACTTTGTACTTTTGACACTGGACACAATTCCGTACGTGTCGCGCAACATCTCGGAACATCCCGGGCCAGTAATAGCGTTGTGCTACCCGCGTCGGGGTCTTCCGGATCCCAAGGTGTCCAGCTGTGGGTGCGTCGTGGCATTCCTGGAGGACTCGTTGTCGTAGGGTCGTACCCACGCACAGTTTCCAGGGAACATATTCTTCGTCTTCCGGTTTGAGTCCCAAGTGTCGATACAGCTTCCCATCGTGTATGGCGTAGTCCGGATACTTCTCTGGCTCTTCCTCGACTTGTTGACGCCGACGTTGCAGCCAGGCGCAGGTGGGCGTTTCTTCTTTCATTTGACATAGGGTCTCCAAAGGTTGCCGCGACAGCGCATCCGCGACGACATTATATTTCCCTTTCCGATATTGTATGTCGAATTGGTACTGCTGGAGTTCCAACGCCCATCGTGCGATTCGGCCAGTCGGGTTTTCGATGGTGTTGAGCCATTTTAGTGCTAGATGGTCGGTGACGACCGTAAACTGATATCCTTCCAGGTAACAGCGTAGTTTGCGGATGGCCCAAATGATCGCCAGGCACTCCTTCTCAGTCGCTGAATAAGTTTTCTCGGCCGCGATGAGTCTGCGACTGACGTAAGCGATAACTCGTTCGCCTTCTTCAGTTTCCTGCGTGAGGACTCCCCCTAAGCCGTAGTCGCTTTCGTCGGTTTGTTGCGCAAATTTCTGGCTGAAGTCGGGGCACGCTAGAACGGGTGCTTCTGTCAAGCGCTGTTTGAGCGTGTCAAACGCCTTCTACTGCTCTTGTTTCCATTCCCAGCGGCGGCCTTTTCGTAGCAATTGAGACATCGGTTGTACGACCGTGGCGAAGTTAGGCACAAATCGGCGGTACCATGAGGCGATTCCGAGTCATCGGCGCAGCTCCTTTACGCAGGTTGGGGGTTGTAATTTCTGGACCGCGGCGACCTTTTCTGGGTCTGTGTGGATCCCATCCGGGCCGATCACCTGGTCCAATGCCCGTTGGAATGTTGCAGGGGCTGAGTGTAGGCCAAATGGCATCACCTTCCACTGGAAAAGTCCTCGTCCGGGTACCGTGAATGCGGTACATTCACGGCTTTGTTTGGCCATGGGCATTTGCCAATACCCGCTCTTGAGGTCCAGCGTGCTGATGAATCGGGCTTCCCGTAGTCGTTCCAAAATAGAATTTATCCTAGGCAGGGGATAGGCGTCCGGAATAGACCGGGCGTTCAGTTGCCGGAAGTCGACGCACATCCGCGTTTCTCCAGTCTTCTTGCCTACCAGGACGATAGGCGCGCTGTGTGGACTCTTGGAAGGCTCAATGTGACCGTCTCGGAGGAGCTCGTCTATTTGGGCGTTGATTATTTTGAGCATTGCCGGGTTTTTCGGATAGTACCGTCGCTTAATGGGGCGCTCATCCTTCATCACTATCACATGTTCTGTGATATTTGATACTCCCGACAAACGCTCAAACAGCGCGAGCTCCGTCTCGAGAAATTTTTCCACTTCGGGGTCCAGTGTTGTGTTCTCTTCGCTGACGTCTGGTTCCGTTTCTTCTGGTGTCGTGGTTTCCAGGATTGAATGGATAGCTGCGGCCCCGTTTCGCTGTTGATCACCGTTCGTGACTGGTTGCCGGAACGGGTTCCTTCGTATTGCTTGGTCATCGTTTGGTCCTAGGACTTTCGTACTGACGTAGTCTCCGTGATCCTTGTTCTCCGTGCGTCGTGCTTTCCCTTTGTCGGACTCCTGGGTGTCCTTGCCATGATCCTTGTGCTGTGTTTTACGTTTGTCCTGCGCTGGTGCATTCTTGTCGTGTTCCGATGTCTTCTTGCCATGATCCTTGTTCTCCTTTTGCTGTGTTTTGCCCTTGTCGTGTTCTGGTGTTTTCTTGCCATGATCCTTGCTCTCCTTTTGCTGTGTTTTGCCCTTGTCGTGTTCCGGTGTCATCTTGCCATGATCCTTGTTCGCCTTTTGCTGTGTTTTGCCCTTGTCGTGTTCCGGTGTCTTCTTGCCATGATCCTTGCTCTCCTTTTGCTGTGTTTTTGCCCTTGTCGTGTTCCGGTGTCTTCTGGTCGCTGTTCTGGTTTCCTTTGCGTTGTTGGTTCCCTTTTCCATTGAGTTGGGGACCCAATTGCAGCTCTGCTCCTCCGCAGGTCAATGTTGCGCCAACAGCTCCTAGGAAATCCAGGCCTAGGAGGACATCATCCAGCACGATTGGTAAGAAGAGCATTTGCACCTGAGTGCACGTCCTGCCTAATTGGACATCTGCCCATAGTGCCTGGGTAAGTTCCTTTCGGGTTCCATCCGCCAGGGATACCGTGGTCTTTACCTCGCATTTGTTGGTGTCGGTACGGATCTTTTGTGCCAGCCGTTCCCGGATGAAGCTCCTTGTGGCCCCTGTGTCGAGAGTGGCAAGGACCAGATATCCTTCGATGATGACCCTCGCACTGATACGGCCGTCGCGCAATTATAGAATTTCCTTTACTGCCGGACTTGTGGTGATACCCCCACTGAGTCTGAGTTCAGTGAGGGTCCCCGCCCGTTTCCCGGCATCGGAGTCCTGCAGCAGTCGATGGTCCTGGTCCCTTGTTTCCCGCATGTCCAACAGTGCAGCACGCGTTGTCCACGGCATTCCCCTAGCGAAGTGTCCGGCTACTCCGCAGTTTCGGCAAGCTTCCCGAGTGTTAATCCGGTGTGGTTCCCCTGGTGCGGTGTTTATTGTCGTTGTTGGTGCCTCTGGGTTCGGCGAAGGTTTGTTGATCGTCGGTGTCCACGTAGTTCCCTTTGATTCCGCTAATCTGACTGGCGTTGACTCTGGATACGAGCTCCATTGTCGCCGACTCCGTTCTCGTTCTCTGGTCACCTCGTAGTTGGTGGCAAAGGCTGTGAGGTCCCGTAATGTTTTGATGTCTGTCCTCCTCACAAATAACTGATATTCCGGCAGCATATTCTCGTATCCCCTCTCCAGTTCCTGGGCCTCTGTAAATCCAGCTTGACGCATCATCAGGCGGATCTCTAAGAGGTACATTTTAAACGCCTCGTTTGTCCGCTGATAGCGTATCCAGATTTCATCTTCCAGCCGTTGGAAGTATCTAGGCGGTAAGAAGAAATCCAAGAATTCTGCTCAAAAGACCTTCCAGGTTGTTGGACTTTTCGTCCGCAGAATTCGCATATGTGTGTCCAACAAGAGAATACAAAGATTAATTAAGGCAGTAAATAAGAAGTGTAATTTATTCACGATACAAAAGTGCGCGTCTATTCATTGCGGCAGTTGACTCAAAAACTGGAATACTGTATGTATGTGCTTAAACTTGGCGTTGCCACTCTTATAATATTCTAGTGTGACCCGATTTGCTGCTTTGTTATGACGTTATTCAAACACGCCCTCTCAAAATAGCAATACAATTCAAAGAAATTTCAAATCTTAATTTAAAAACGTGTGATGCCCAATGAAATACATCCAAAATGTTTGGCACTGCTTAAACCTTTCGTCAGGACATCTGCTGGCATCTTTTCCGTCTGCATGTAGTCGACTTCGATTTCACCATTCTTGTGTAGTCGTTGTATAAAGTGATGACGTACATCGATGTGTTTCGTTCGTGGATGAAAACCAAAACCTTTCACCCAATTTTTGTGCGCTCTGGTTATCGTTGTATAGCTGCACCTTCTCGCATCGTTGTCCAATTTTGATAAGAAGGGCCTTCAGGTATAAAGCCTCCTTAGCTGCTTCTGATAAAATTGGTCAGCTTCTCGTACCATCTCAAACCGCTCTGTCGAAGTCCGTAAAGAGCCTTGATTATCATACAAACTGGATTCTGCATTTGCTTAACATTTTTGAGCCATCTTTTAGCTATTTGTTTGTATCTATTATCTGCAACCGCGCAATTAGTTCCAATTTTGGCGCCTTTTTCCAATTTTTTCATGAATTCTTCAAATCCCTCTGGTATGCTCATGTAGACATCCTCTTTTAATTCTCCATTTAGATAGGCTGTAACTACATCCATTTGGTGTATTCTCCATATCGTACTCTGCCGCTAAGGCAGCAAGCAATCGTATCGAAGTAAATCGAACCACTGGTGAAAAGGATTCATGATAGTTCTCTCCTGGTCTCTGCGCATAGCCTTTTGCTACTAAGCGCCTTTTTCTTGCCTGTTGACGTGTTATTTTCTTTTTGTAACGAAATACCATTCTGTTGCCAATTATTTTTCGGTCATTTGGTCTTTCAACAATTTTCCTGTGCACTATTTCCAACAAATGATTTGTACGTTTTTCAATTGCGCTTTTATAGCTGTTCGCTACTTGTTTTTCAGTTATACATATCTCGCATTTGGATAACTTTTCGTTTTCTTTTTATGTTCATACCGTGCACTTTACCTTTTATAGACATACTTTTTAAGTCATGTTCATTTAGATGTCCCATACGGTAATGGCACAAATCAATATCACTGTGGTTTTCGGAATCGATTTTGTTCGCTTGATATTGTTCTATATTTACATAGTATAAATTACCGTACCGTTTTTGCACGCAACCACTCCTCGCCGTTGTTCTTCATAATTACGGCTTCGTTTTTTTCGAAAATGAACTTCATGTCCTTTATCAGTTATTTTTGATACTGATATTAAATTCTGTCTCAAATCAGAGACAAATAGAACATTTTTTAATGTAACGTCATTGTTTTTTCGTTTTTCTTTTATTTCTATTTTCACGTCACCGACACTTTGGTTGTTTCATTATTTGCCAAATGCAGAGTCTTTTCGACTTCTGCTACGCTTTCGAATAAACTTGCGTTCGAACACATGTGTGCGCTACATCCACTGTCTAGACACGACATTCCGTTTTGATTTTTCGGCAAAGAATGCATTATCACACGTTAAATTTGATATTTCCTTTTCATTTCGGTTTTTACCGTTTTCGTGATCTTTTTACATTTTTGTTTTTTGGTTTGTTTCGGCAGTTGCGCGCAATATGTCCGACTTTGTCGCACGCGTAGCACTTTCTCGTTTCTTTGTGTGTCTTGTCGTTCCGTTCTTTGGATTTTCCGTTATTCGCGTACAATGCGTTTTGTTCGCCGCGTTCACTTTTCGTTTGCCGCGCTTCTGACTCTTCTAGAATTACAATTCTGAGAATTTCAGGTCCGGCAAATCGTCGCGTGACTCCATGGCGCAACGAAATGTATCATACGAATCGGGTAAACTGTACCAGGTGAATAGCGAGTAAATCATTTCCGATTTGTACTCCGATTTCCTTAAGTCTTTTACTGCATCGAAAAATTATGCATATGCAGCCCTCATCACCTCTGACACATTCGTGATAAGAAGCGACACGTTTTACCAAAAGTTTGCCTTCCGCACAGGCCCCTTTGATTGAAATGTTTCTTGTAATTTCAACCAAGATTCTTTTGATATTTCACAGTTCTCTATAATTGCTTAATTCTGATGTACTAATAGAAAGTAGTATATCTGCACGCGCTTTCGTCGAATGTTTTCCATTCCGTTATCTGCGTTCGGATTGCCTGGACATGGTTTTGTCCCATCTACATATTGCCACAGATCGTTTTTCACGAGCACTGCGCGCATTTTTAGCTTCCACGTATCATAGTTCTCCGCACTTAGCGGCTCAATTTTAATATACGTGCTTGGAGCTCAAATGTTAAAATAAGTAGTTAAGTAGTAGTTAAGAGAACACAAGAAGTGTCATTAAGTATGGTTAAGAGAACACAAGAAGTGTCATCTCTCGTTTTGCTTTTGAATCGATCGGCAAACAAATGACGGGAAATTTGAGAGTGCGTGGCCGAGCCAGGTCACCGCTCTAGTAGTATGTATATAGTTCGATCTCGCTAAGAAAGGAGCAAAGGTGTGCCACCAGCAGCAATAAAAAATTGCTTAATTTTCGAAACCACCGCGTCTCAATTTGTAATTGTTTGATTCTCGACTCTCTAAAAACGCTTAGAGATTTTTCATTGGCGCCCGAGCAGGATAGCTAACATGCACCGCCCACAGTCTACTCCGCATACTGAAACGGCCGACCTTCTCGAAGACGAGATCAGCAGGCAAATTTCCCATTAGTTGCCCCAACAATTTTGGCTTATATCGGAAACAGTGTATGCAATTCCGAATAACCGCAGTGCACAAACTTCAAGTCTTGCCACCAAATTTGCTGCCTCAAAAGTCCAACTAGAACCTTTGGGCCAGCATGGTAGTGCCTACGATGCAAATAACTGACAAATAGTTGAATAAAT